>WHYT01004759.1:34893-52943 GCA_009806455.1 Tetrax tetrax
GGGCCGGGGCTGCCCCCCGCCAGACCCCGGAGCCCCTTCTCGCTGCAGATCCGGGTGCTGCGCGCCGTTACCGGCCCGCTCCGCGCCACGGAGCCCGGCAGCGGAGCGCGGGTGAGACGCGGCCGGGGTTTCGGTCACAGGCCGGGCGCTGCCGGGGGGTCCCACAGCGGCTCGCGGGGGCGGGAGCCCCCCGAAATGTGCGGGCGGCCCAGCCTCTCGCTGCCTGCTTGAGCTGGGGGGTCTGGCACCCACCGCGGGCCCCCGGGCTCTGCTGGGGCTTCGGGCAGCCGGGCTGCTGGCGAAGCGCTCCGAAAACTGGCGCGGTGCTGCGAAGCGCTGACGAGGAGGGCGCGCGGGGTGCGGGTGAGGGGGCAGCGCCCGGCCTGGCTGCGCGGGGCCGGGGGCAAACCCGGGACGCAGCGAGGCTTTGCGGCCCTTCCGGAGGGGGTGGCGGGCCGCCCCCGACACGTCGGGCAGGGGCAAGAGCGCGGCTCGAAGAGGCGGCGGCTGAGCGCTGCCCGCTCCCCGGGGCGTGGTGAGCGCTCGGCTGAGCCGCTCCTGCCCCCGGCACGCCGGGCACCGCGGCCTCGGGCCCCCCGGGGCAGGGGCTGGGGCAAAGGGACCGCGAGCAAAACCAGCCAGTAGCTCCGGGGAAACGCGCTTTTCGCTCGGCTCTCTGGGTTTCCCCGTTTTCGCCTGCGGTGCTGGGGAGGGGACAGCTCGCCGGGGTCTCCGCCTGCTCCGGCGCTGAGCTCCGGCACCGGTGGCTCCCGGCGTTCTGCGGGAGCGGCTGTTCACGGACAGGCCGACGCCGCGGCCCCGATCCCCGTCGTTCCCTGTCGGCCTGCCGCCTCTGCTCGCTGTCGCGCGTGCCGCCGGTGCTGCCGGGAGCCAGCACGTAGCGTGCCCGGCGGGGTGACCGGGGCTCGAGTTGGCCCTGGAAGGCGCCTGAGGGAAAGCTGGAAACCGCGCGGGGACGGCTCGCTGCGGGGTCACGGCAGCGTCGCGGCGCTCAGAAACCAAACGGCCGTGGCGCCGTGGGGGCCCAGCCACGGAGGTGGCGGGGCCTGTCCGGGGGTTTGCTGGGGCGCTGGATCACTTCGTGGGTTTTTGGAGCGAGGTTCAGTGGCAGGCTTACTCCCGTCCTAATGTTTGTGTTTTAAAGGCCCCTCTCCCTGCGGGGCTGGACGCGCGTTAGTGTCCGGTGAAACCCCGCAGCTGGTCTCTGCGGGTCCCTCTCCGCGCCAGGCGTTTTCTCTCCCGGTGCAGCGTTGGCGCGAAGGCCGTGACTCGCAGGAGAGGTGACAGGAGAATCAGCTGCCGGAGTCGTCATGTGAGCCGAGAAGACGCGTTAATAGGAAGTCGGGGGCGCGGGAGGGAAGGAGAAGCGGTGTCACGAGATGGAAAGGCTTCGTACTGCAAGAGGTGTCATTAGCATGCGAACGCGTCCTCGCCAGAAGCGTGCGATTTGAACCTGACAGCCGAGGGTGGAAAGGGCTGGCGCTGGGGGGGGCACTGCGGCTTCACAGAGGCCGCTCCGGCCGTTCCCGGGGCGGGACGTGCTCGGCACAGATCCTGGGGCCGGTTTGGTGCCCAGCGTCCCGCTGGCGCTGGGCTGGGCTGCGGCGCTTTGCTGCGCAGACGTCTGGCAGCGCTGGCTGCGTGTCGGCGCGTGGCGTCGTCTCAGGATTCCAGCGGCTCCTCAAAACGAGGTCTGGCCAGCAAAAAGGAACCAAATCTGTCCTCCAAGTCTCGAGAGCCCTTTTTGTAACCAGAGGAGCCCTTGGGGTCCCCGGCGCGGGTGCCCCCAGACTGTGTTGCTGTCACCCGGGCAGTCCCTGCGGGCAGCGCGTGCCACTCGCGGTCCCCGTCCTGTCGTGTTGGCTGTGGGAGCTGCGCCGCTCGGGAGCCCCCGAAAGCGGCTCGTGGCTCGGCAGCCGGTGCGGCGCGGGCTGCGGAGGATGTCTGAATGCATAATGCAACACCGGGGCGCTCAATAATTTATCTGTCACCCAGAAAAAGGCGCACTTACACGCGCTCAGATCCAGCCCCTGCTCTGCGCTCTGAGCTTTCTCCTGCCCGACGGAGCCGTCCCGGTCGGGGGGCCTCATCTGGGCTTGAAATATTTCTGCCCACCCCTGCTCTGTGCCGCGGGGCTCTGGAGGTAGCGCCGTGTCGCCGGTTCTCCCCTGGAAGTCGGTTGTTGCCGGTCGGTTTGGGGTGGGTGCGCTCCTGGAGCAGCGTTAAACCTCACGGGGGGGGGGGCCGGGCTGTAGCGCCGGGCGGGCTCAGGCTGGCTGAGCCGTGTCCCCGCGCTGGGCCGCGTCCCCGGCACCGCAGAGCGGCCCCAGCGCCGGGGGAGCGGGGCCGGCGAGTCTCGCAGGGTGATTTTAAAGCGCTGTGAAAGTTGCGGGGCGCTGCCTAAGTGCAAAGCGGTGTTTGAGGGACGGAGGCGGCGGCACCCTGCCGTAGAGGCAGAGGCAGCCCGCGCGTGCGGTGATGCATTATTTAGCGCTCACAGATGTCTCTAACTTTTCTCAGTTTGAGATGGGCCCCTCGCTCGCAGCAGCGAAGGGCCGCGCTCGTTGCGGCTGATCCAAAGTGACAAGTCTTCCAGCTCCTCCCGAAGCGCCTCCGCGAGAGACGAGTGGGAACGTGACAGGAGTCCAGCTTTCCTCCCCTTCCAGCCCCGGCGCTCCCCGGGGGGCTGAGACGCCGAAGTGCTGGCGCGGGGACCCAGGATTGCCCCAGATCAGGCTGTGCTTGGCTGCGCAGTAGCTCCGGCGTCCGGCGGGGCTCGGCAGCCGCCCTGCCCTCGCCTGCCCCGGGAATTGCCCCGTCCCGCAGGTCCGGGTGCCGTCTCGGGGCTTTTTCCCGTGGACGTTGCGTGGCTGCGGCCTCCTGGTTGTTGCAGGCTTGATCTGTCGTGGACAAACAAACCTCAGCGGGATCCTGCTGCTAATGCAGCAGAGAACTTGGCTTTTGGAGGCAGAGCGTCCTTCAGCAGCGGTATTTCGCAGAGGAGGAGTTTGTAGCGGTGCCGTTGCCGCGGGTGACTCGGTGGTGGCAGAGAGGGACTGACAGGTCCCTGGCCTGACCGGTTCTGGCGTCCTCCTTCCTTGTTTGTCTCTGGCGAGTGCTCGGCCGCGTGGTCCCTCGGCGCAGCGGCCTCCTGGTGCCTTGCTGGCGGGGGGGAAAGGTGCGAACACAACGGCTGGCACGGCTGCCTGGGGACAGCCCGGCGGCCTCAGCGCCTCGCCGGCGCCGCGTCGTGGGCCCGCACGGCCAGCCGCAGAGGCAGAGAGCGGTGCTTTTCCCCGCTGCCTTCCTGCCATTCCGCTTGGCCGGAGTCGGGCGTGAAACCCGGCATCCTGCTCCTGAAATGAGCCGAGTGGGGTGGGATCCGACGGGATGAGCGGCTCTCGAGGCTTTGCGGTTTGCCTCGTGCCCCTGGGAGCTTTGCTCCGTCCCTGCGGAGGAGGCTGCTGGAGCCTGGGGTGGCTCCGGGATCTCGGGGGCTGTTCCCTTTTGGATCGTGGGGTTCTGTGGAAACACCCCGAGGCCCCTTTTCCCGCTGCCGCAGCATCTCCGCGGGGTTTGCCATCTGCCGCTCCGGCCGGCGGCGGCGGCTGCCAGCTTGGCACGCCGTGCTGCGAGCCTGTTCTGGGTGGCTGCCCCTGGGCCCCAGCGACACTTGCTGGTGGCTCCGCGGACCCCCTGCGCCTGGGAGCCTTTCACAGCCAATTCCCCCTTCTCTGCGGTGAGCGAGAGGGGAGGAGGGTCCCCGCCTGCGCTGGAGAGCGCGGGGTGCCCTGGGGTGAGCCCTGGGTGCTTTGCCCAGGAAGCCGGTATCGGCCTTTTCCCCAGGAACTGACCAAAACGGACAGGATCTGGTTTGGCAGGAGGAGTATTTGCTCTTAAAGGGAGAGGGGAGAAGGGACATCTGGAGGTCCCAGGCCTGAGGGTCCCCTTTGTGTCTCCCCACAGGTGACACCCCGACCTGGCAGATGTTGCCCTGGTTGACGTAGCACCCAAGTCGCTTGGGCCAAGGATGAGCAAGCCGGCGGACCCGCAGCACGACCTGGAACGCAGCCTCCCCGCCATAGCGTCCATCAGCACCTCGCTCTCCCAGAGCCAGGGCTTCTCCCCGTACTGCTACTTCTCTCCGGAGAAGAGGAAAGCCATCTCGGACGTGAGGAGGACCTTCTGCCTCTTCGTCACCTTCGACCTGCTCTTCATCTCCTTGCTGTGGATAATCGAACTGAACGTAAGTGGGGGCAGGCCAGCCCGTGCAGCCTTTGCCCCTGAGAGCTGTGCTGTTTTGGTCCCTTCCCTCCGCGGTAATTGCTCCGGTTCAGAAGTCTTGGGCCAAGTCTTTGTTTGTTCTTCCCAGGGCTCTGTTGATTGGCGCTGGCTGAGAAACCATTACGCAGTTAGAGTAAACTCAACTCCAGCTCGTTTCCTGCAGCCGGGCTCTCTTGTGGCTGGCCAGGGTCGTTAACACCATCGCGTGTAGCGCTGTACGTCGCGGTGTAACGAGATCTGGGGCTCCTGGAATCGCCGGGTTGAGCACTTGGCCAAATTTCTCTCCTGCTCCCCTTGCCTGGAGTGAAGCTGCTGGCTGTGTTTGCCAGGCAGCTGCCGGCGTTGCTGCAGGGTCTGTCCTCGCGGCGTCGCGGGAGCGCGGTGGTGTGCAGAGCCTCCTCTCGCCCCCAGCTGTTGGGCAGAGACAAAGGGGCCTTGAGCTGTGCTCCCAACGCACGGCTGATCTCAGCTTCTGAGAGCTGGAGGTGCTGCTCCCTGCGAAGGGGGACGCGAGGGTTTCGGCCCTCCCCGCAGCGCCGGCACGTCCGCAGGCTGCTGCGGTTGCTCCGTGTGTGAACTGCTGCGATGGCGGGGAAGTGCAGTGTGTTTACCTCAGTCCCGCCGGGTCAGAGTTACTCCCTGGGCTGTGTTTTGTTTTTATTTTTCCTGAGCCGATCCCGAGCGGTGTCAGCTGCGGTGAGGGCAGGTTTCGGGTGCTACGTGTCCTCCCGCGGAGCAGCCTGGGCGGAGGGGCCAGATGAACAGATAGGCCCAGTGCTTCTGCGTGCAGCGTCTGGCCTTTGTTTATCAGCACCGCGTCCTGCGCTCACTTAGCAGCTCTTATCTCTGCCCCGTTTATCTCCTGGGTGTCTGCGCTTCGCAGGTCGTCTCAGCCAGCAGCTCCCTCCCCCTGCCCGCTGCAGCACGAGAGCCTGCAGAGACCCCTGCCCGCCCCACCCCCGCCAGTGAAAAAGCCAGCATTCCCGCAGTGCCGGAGGTGTCCTGCACGCCTGGCTCGGACCCCGGCCTCCTGCTCTTGTCCCTGCTCTCTGGAGGGGTGCTGTCTGCAAATCACAACATCCAGCCGCAGGGAGATAATCTGCCCGCGCGGTCACCAGGGTGATCCTGAGCGTAGGTCGTGCAGGTAGCCATTAATGAGTGACTAACCGCTGATATTTGGGCCCTGAGCTGAGATGCTGCATATTTAAAGCTATTAGGACTGCTTATTTGCCTAGTTATGAAGAGCAACGATTTTATATCATGACTAATGCTTTTTTTATCAAACGGTTTCCTTTGCTGCAAGATAAGCCCAGCAAATTGGCCCCCGTTAAATGTCTGTTGCCTGCAAACTGTAATTCTGCGAGCTTGCTGCTCTCAGAGGCAGAGAGATGCCTCGGAGGGTTCTTCCTTGTTTGTGGCAGTGGCCTGTATTTAAACCGAAAACAGCCCCCAGAAATCGTAATCCCAAGCCTTCCCCCCGTCTCCTTCCTCCCGCAGCCCCCCGCAGCGGAGTCCCGGTGCGGGAAGAGCCTTTCCGTGGCAGCTCAGCGGAGCTGGCTGGCGCGCGGGCTGCAGCCGCAGATCAGCTGAAGCAATAGTGCAGAGCCGCTTTGCCCCCTCCCTGGTTGTTAAGCACCAGCCCTGACCTAGAGGGACCGCTTCCCGACGGCCGCCTCTTCTGTCCTTGGACTGTCTGACGAGAGGGTGCCAGGGCACCAGGCTGCCAAGAACTGGCCTGAGATCCACCAACTTGTTTCTCACAGATCATCAAACAGCTGTCAGCCTGAACCGGCTCCCAGGCCAGCTGGGCTGCGTTCAAACCAATAGCCTAAAGGTGAAGCATTTGTTCCAGTTACCTGAGCCATCAGCTTCCTCGTAAACAGCGATTCCAGCTCCCGAGAACAGGATTTATGGTGTCAGGAGTACCAGGGCTGTCAGGGCCCAGATTGTCTCGGGGTGAGGCAAGAGAGCTCTCCTGTGAGCTTTTTCCGTGCTCCCGTACCATATCCCGGAAAGCAGATTGGCTCTTTCAGATTTCCCTGCAGCCTCTCTGTGTCCGTGCGCGTCCCTCGCCCTCCTCTCCTGCCGGTACGTTTGAACCCGCGGGGTGACTTCCTCCGTCCGGTTTCCCGGAGGGCAGCTCAGCGCTGCTGTGGGCCCTGGGAAGCCAGCTGGCCTGGAGGAAAGGAGAGGGGACCCCGGGCGCTCTGCGCAGCGAGGACGATCGCGGTTTAAATTCTGCCAGGTTGCTGAGTGACCCTGGGAGCCCTGGCGGGGGAGATGTTTTGGTTGTCCAGCTGTGGGAGACGCTTTGCTCAGCGTGTTGCTGATGGTGCGAGAGAAGCAGTTCCCTGTGGTTTTTAATTCGCTCTGCGTCTCCTCCGGTACAGCTGAATTCTGTCACCTGGAGCAGCACGTGGAAGCGGCGGGCGCGAGCGGGAGGCGGTGTCCGACCGAGGGCCTTAGGCTGTGAGGGGTGCGGTCGGATGTGCTGAGCCGAAACAGCGTTTTTTTGGTGTCAGAAAGCCCCCGCGTAGACGTGTTCCGTGTGCCCGCGTGCGTCTCCAGCTCTGGCCACCCAGCGCGCGTTCCTGGGTGTGAAAGGAGGGTGAAGCGCGTTGCGCTGTCCTCCCGCGGTCCTGCCTCGGCGGATGAGCCTGCGTGGTGCGCGCGGCAGGCCTTCGTGTGCCTGGTGCAGAGCCTGACCCGGCGGTGGCCCCCGTCAGCGCCTGGCCGGGTTCTCTCCACCGTTAGTTTCTTACCCGCGCCCTCAACAGCTTTCTGCTTTCCTGCCTCCCCTGCAGACCAAGGAAGGCATTCAGAAGAACCTGAAGAATGAAATCATCGACTACAGATTTAAGACCTCTTTCTTTGATATATTTGTGAGTATCCCAGGCTGCCGCAGGTGAGGAAGCGGCTTTGGAGCTAGGGGTGCGCGGCCGAAGGCCGGGCAGGGAGGGTCTGCGTGCCGGGGGGCTGGGGTCTCCCTGCAGCCTTGCCCTGCACCTGGCTCAGTGGAATTGGGCGGGTCGCAGCCTTGACCCCATCTGTTGGGGTGGCGAGGTCCCTGGGAGCTGGCCCGCGTCCGTGTCCTCCCAGTGCCTGGCTGAGGGACGAGGGCAGTGACTCGTGTCGATGGCTTTTTGTTTTTAAAGGTGTTGGCTTTCTTTCGGTTTTTTATGTTGCTGCTGGCCTACGCAATCCTAAAACTGCGCCACTGGTGGGTCATAGCGGTAAGAAGGCAATTTTTGCTTTCCTGTTTTTAATTTTCTCTCTGCTTGGAGTTTGCAGGGATCTGAGATACGTGTGTTTGTTTTTCAGGTCACTACGCTGGTGTCCAGTGCCTTCCTGATTGTGAAGGTCATCCTCTCCGAGGTTGGTTTCCTTGGGCTCACGGGGATTGCTCTGTGACTGCTTGACGCTGCTGTTTTCCCGTTTGTGTAAACTCCCTGTGGTCTCTGCTTTCTTCCACGCAGCTTTTGACCAAAGGGGCTTTCGGCTACTTGCTTCCCATCGTCTCGTTTGTCATTGCTTGGCTAGAGACTTGGTTCCTGGATTTTAAAGTCCTAACTCAGGAAGCAGAAGAGGAGCGATGTGAGTATTTTGCTCTCTGGTAGGAGTTGGCAGCTCAGACTCCCAGGCTGGGGGTTTCTGCCGCTTTGGCAGCACCTTGACAGATATGACATTTATGGAGAAGTGATCTCCAGGCTGGCTGTGTCGGTGAGCGCCTGACTCAATTCTGTTATGGTATACAAGACCCTTCAGGGGAAGAAAATACCAGATTATAAAAAGCATCTTTTAATTGAGTGGAGAAAAACATGCCAGATTCCCCAACGTCTGGATCCCGAAGCCAGACGTGTTGGAAACAGAGCTCACCTCCGCATCGGAGAAAATGTTTTGAAACAGTGGGACGGGTGCCAGGCGGACTGTTGGACTCTGTCTCTGGATATCTGTCTTTGGATCTGGGCTGGAGACCTTTCAGAGGATTGCTCCGGTCACAGACGCGTTACGGGGCCACGGCGTGAGTTATGGTGTGTGAAATTTTACAGCCTGTGCTCACTGAGGTCAGGCTAAATGGAGATCGGGTCTGACCTAATGCTTTACAAATTGCCCTGCCGTGCCCGGCACCTGTAACTTCCAGGGGTCCTTCTAGGGAGCGGGGAGGCACGGCTGCCCGTTCCTAAAGCAGCCAAAGGAGTTTGCTGCTCTCCCAGGCTGCGCTGACGAAAGGGGCCTGGGAAACGGCACGTAAACGAAGGAGCGTTTGTCGAGCGGGGCTCGGTCAGAAATGCACCGAGTGGCTATAAAACACCAGAGGATGTTTGGGTCTTGCAAGGAGGCTTTAAGATGAAAAATGATCAAGTGTTTAATGCCTCTATTGGATTAGGCTCAGGTTCCAAATTGCTTCCAGGGGAAGCTCTTATTTAATTAGATGCTTAATCGCCTTTGGATTTGACAGGCAAAAGAGCCCATTGATCTCCATGAGATAAAATGTCTCAAACAAAAGATGAGGCAATAGGAGCTGAAAAGCTTGTGGGCTGCCTGGTGTCGGTGCGAAACGACCAGCTGTGTCTGGGAGAAAGTGGCTGGGAGGGTGCTTGAGAAGGGGTGTGCGTGGTGGGGGGCCAGGACCCCTTGGCGCTGAAGCGCTGGACGCCGTGTGTGTGAAACCTCGTGCTTTGTCTCGCAGGGTTCCTGGCAGCCCAGGCTGCAGCCTCTCGCGGGCCCCTGCTCTACCCCAGAGCCCTTTCCGAGGGGCAGTTCTACTCCCCGCCGGAGTCCTTCGCAGGTAAGACGTGCTCTGCTCCCCTTCTGCCGTCACCTCGCGGCAGCCAGGCCACCTCACTTCCCGGTCTCGCTCCCCTCGCCACATTCCTGCCGGGTCTCCTCACCTCCGTAATCACCTCCCCCCAGCTCTGTCTCGTTATCCCGGCCCTTGGCAGTGGCGGGTGGCAGGGCCTCCAAGAACTGACACTGCAAACGGGCTCCCCTCTCCGCGCCGCGCCTGCGCTGGGGAGGCACGGCCATGCTGTCTCTGTGCCATCTGCGGAGCGGAGTCGCGCTCAGCCCCGCGCGCCTGGCTTCAGCTCTGTGGGAAACCGGAGCCTTTTGTGGTCTTGGGATTAAATGCTTTTTAGCCGTGGCTAAAGTACTTGAAAAATGCTGCCCTCAGGATGAGGGCACGGGGGCGAGTTGCCATGAGCAGGTGAGGATAAGAGCTGGCAGCACGCCGCCGCTCTATGACACAGCCTCGTGCGGCTCCGGAGACCTCCCCCGCTCGGGAGTGAGGAGACGTCAGCCGGAGCAGCTGTCTCGCGGTATCTGGCACCCGGCTCGTGCTCAGCCTTCCAGAGAGCGGAGCAGCGCCTGCTCGCAGGCCGCGGCGGGGTCATCCCCGCTGACAGCCCTTCCCGTCAGATGGGGCGCAGGGATCAGAAAGGGAGAGTGTACACATGGGGTCTTCATAACTGTGCTAACTGCGTGCCTCCCCCTTAGGGTCGGATGAGTCCGACGAGGAAGGTGCGGGGAGGAAGGCGTTGACAGCTCAGGTAAGCAGAGGCGGCGTGGCCTGAGGCTTCAGGGGACCTGGGGCTGCGGGCACCTCTGACCCTCCTGCAGCCCCATCAGGGCTCTGTGCAGAGCTTCAGAAGCTGCTGTCCCTCATGTCACAGCCTTCTGTTCTGGGGACGTTTGCCTGCTCTCTTCCGAGTGGTTCTGCGCCGCTCAACCCCGGTCCTGGCACTCCGCAGAGGAAGCTCTGGGCGTCTCACAGCCCTTTGCCTGCTGGAAACCCTTCCATCAAGGCGGGACGCTCGCTGGTAGACACAGCTGGTGCGTGGATACCAGCCAGGGCGGGGAGCGTGACTTTGAGCTCCAAAATGAGGCCTCTGTGACCCAAATTAAGAGATTTCTGCGGTGAGGTGGTGGGAGATAGCCCGTTTCCCTCTGCTGGCCCTGGGAGAGGGGAGCAAGCCTTGCACACGCACTTCAGGCTTTCTGCAAACCCAGCTAACGAAATGCTCCCTTCCCTCCCAGGAGAAAGAGTATGTCCGGCAAGGCAAAGACGCAATGGAGGTGGTGGACCAAATCCTCGCCCAGGAGGAGAACTGGAAGTTCGAGAAGAACAATGCAAGTGTCGTCCCCCGCCCCCCACCTGCCGGCAGCGCTGCCAGCAGAAACACGGATGGCTTAGCAAAAACGGGAGGACAGTCCAGGCTTCTGCAGCCTCCTCGCGACATGAAAAATTAACAAGCGTTACAATTACCTGATTGAATTAGGAATCCATTCCAGTTCAGTTAAATGTAAAATCCCCTCTTATTTAATTAGATGTTTAATTGCTTTCCTGTTTGACAGGAGAGGGCCCATCACTCCTCCCTCAGACGCAGGCATGCAGGGGCGGGCAGCTCACCTTTGGTAGGCGTTGGGACGTGGAGCCGTGCCTGGCGAGGGGAGGAGCGGAGGCCTGTGCCTGCAGGTTCTGCCCTTGCTGCACAGCAAAGTGCCTTTGAGTGCGCCAGAGAGACCAAGCCAAGCTGGGTCTGGCCTTGCTGGCCAGCTTTGGCCCATGTGGAAGCAGGAGAGTGTGCGGCACAGACTGCTTCTCCCACCCAAAGCCGTTTGTGTCCCCCCTGCCCCAGGACAGGACCTTGTGGGTGCAGCGGTGTAAATCGGGGACGTCTGTGCCTCGCGTCTTTCCGCCGTGGCTTTGCCAAAGGGCTCTGCGAGTCTCACCTCTTGCTTCGGGCAGCGTGGAGGCACACACAGCAAAGCCAGCCCTGCCCTGCCTGTCTCCTGGCCGCGCTGGTTCGTTCCCTGGGCCACAGCAGTTTTCAGGGGTACCTAGTGCTCCCTCCCCTCCCCTAGGGGCGGTGTCTGCCCCCTCAAACCAACCTTGCTTTCTGCTTGCAGGCTCACAGCACGATTGGGGCGAGAGTCCTGCAAACTGCAGTCTCATCTGGTGTTTAAAATTCCCCTGTCAAGTGATCCATTGTCTGGTGCCAAACTAGCTGGGCAGATTGTTTTCTTTATCCAAAGGGGGAAGGATTTAAATAGACTAATCAGAGTTTAACACAGGGCTAATGATGAAAGGTTATCGTCTGTCCATCCCTGGCCCCTCCAGGGAGGCTCTTCTCAGATGTAGGTAACAGCAGCAGTGCTGGCAAAGCAGCCCCGCTCTCCTGCCCTGGCGCTGCTAGCTTGCTACAAAGGGAATTTGACCTTCACGTGGGGTTTGCAGGCTGGCATGGGGCGGCTTCTTTTTCTGTCTCGTCGCCGCTGCCTCTCTGGATATTGTTTTGTTTATGGAAATCTGTGCGTGTACATCTGAAGTGTCCTCACTGCGGTTCCCGTGCTGGGGTCGCTGCCTGGTGTGGGGGGCGAGGGGGGCAGCTGGGGGCTGGAGAGGGTCCTCCCAAACGACACGTGAGGCTCTGCAGCCGCAGCGCTTGCAGAATAGCAGGCTTCACCCTGGATAGAAGCGCTTTATTTTGCTAACATAAGTGTAACTTTCTTATTTCTTACACAGGACTTTGGTGATGTTGTTTACACTTTTGAAATACCTTTCCACGGCAAGACCTTTATTTTAAAGGTAAGAACCTTCCTGGATCACTTCCCTAGTCTCCGTGGTACAGGCAAAGAGCAACTGCTTTGCTCGGAGCCACGGCTCGGCTTTCACGCGTTCTCCTGGCCCTGGCAGAGCAGGTCAGGCTGCAGAGCAAGCTCTTTTTGCTCGAGACAGATGAACTGCACTGCACGCTCTAGGGAATCTCTCCAGGAAAGCCCCTTGGCTGGCAGACAAACTCCCCAGCAAATATGCTGGGCCCCAGTCTCTGCTGGTAGAAGGGGGAGCAGGTGACTGCAAGACTCGCTTCCAGCCCCAGCATCTAGGACTAATCTGACCAAGGAGGC
This sequence comes from Tetrax tetrax, assembly GCA_009806455.1. Classification (NCBI taxonomy): domain Eukaryota; kingdom Metazoa; phylum Chordata; class Aves; order Otidiformes; family Otididae; genus Tetrax; species Tetrax tetrax. Next base: position 47,107 of record WHYT01004759.1, read on the forward strand.
TAATTGGAACTAATTGCCAGCAAGACCAGGGCTGAGCTGCGTCTGCTGCGCCCTGGCATTGGGAAGAGCTGCTCGGAAGTGCCTTGCTCTGTGCCCTCTCGCTGGAGCGGCTTGGCTGTGAACCACGCTTTAATGAAGCATCGGTGCGGCGGTGGCTTTTCTTTGTTCCAGTGCATATGTTGCCGTGCTGGCAGGAGCTGCCAGTGGAGCAGCTCTGTGTTCGGGAGGAAAAGCTGGATGGTCCTGCTTTCCTGCGGTAACCATTTGCCTCCAAAGATCCCCTGTCCCGTGGGGACGTGCAGCCATGAATGCTGTCTGTGCCAGAGCTCAGCGACTTTTCAGTGACTTCCCGAAGCAATCGCGCGCGCAGCAGGACTGCTGATAAAGTGGGGTGAGGGTAGGAGAGGAGCCGGCCTGAGGCAGCCCCGAGGTCTGTCCGTCTCGCCATGCGACAGACGGACAGACGCTTGCCCTCTCTTAGGCCAGCATGGACCCCGACAGGCAGCAGTTCACCGACTGCTGAAACCTGAGGTCTGCTCCGTGCTCTCTGACTCCGCGGTGCCCTCCAGGTCCCTGGGAACGGGAGCGCTGTGGCAGAGGGGTGACAGCCTTGGCTTCGCGTGCGCTTGAGCCGGGCCAGCCTCGCTGCTCCCTCCTTTATCCCAGTTTGTGATCTGCCCTGCGTTCCTTAAAAACAATCTTACCAGAGTGGATGGGGGGCTGGCTAACTGCTCTGGCTCTTCCTCAGGCTTTCCTGCAGTGCTCTGCTGAAATGGTTTACCAGGAGGTTATTCTCCAGCCTGAGAAGATGATCCTGTGGAACAGAACAGTGGCAGCCTGCCAGGTGAGCGTGCCGGACAAAGATGGCTTAATCACAGGAGCTCCTTGGAGCGGAGAGATGGAGCTTCCCAGTCCAACACCGGCTGTCGGCGGTGCCCAGGCCCTACTGGAGCTTAGCTGGATCCGAGGCACTGAGGCGTTAAATCTCCGCCGCTCATCCGTACGATCCGAATGCTCCGTGGTAGCCAGCTGCACGCGCGTGCCCATCCAAGAGCCCATGAGGTGTGCAGGGAGGTGGGCCAGTGGCTGAGCCAGGCCGGCTTTTGCTGGGTAGGGTGTGGGTGTTTCAGGCCGTTGGTGTGGCGGGGATCCGGAGGCAAGGCCTGTGCCCCCCCAGAGAGGCAGAGGGGCTGGTGCCAGGGCAGGGGACAAACCTGTAGGCACGCTGCCAAAGAGCTCGTCCCCCTCAGCCCCAGATCAGCTGCTAAAGACGCTCGGTTGCTTTGAATCCTGCTGCTGGTTTAGGGGAGGGTCCGTATCACCCAGCTGTTGGCACACAGACTGCAGGCACAGGCTGAGAAAATCTCTCTTATTTTTTTTGTTTTTGTTTTTTGCCTCCCCCCCCAGATCTTGCAGCGGGTTGAAGACAACACGATCATTTCGTACGACGTGGCAGCTGGGGCTGCAGGCGGTGTTGTTTCCCCAAGGTCGGTTTATTCCACTGTCTGTTTTGTACCGAGCCCCTGCACACCCTCCTGAAATACGGAGAGAGGCGTCTGACTGTGGGGAGAGCGCCCTGCCCCAGCCCTGCCGGCTTTGCTGGCTGGGAGCTGCCTGTGTCAACAAGGCAGGGCTGGCTGGCTGCGCGGGTAACGCTCCCAAGGCAGGGAGCCCCTGAATTCTCCTCCAGACGCTGCTGGCAGAGGCTCGCAGCTCCAAATCTGTCTCAGTCAGTCGGTCTCCCTGATATCAGCGCTGTGCTTTGTCCCTGTGTCGCCATGCCTCTGCGCAGCCCTTCCCAGCAGTCCGGAGAGCGGGCTCTGGTCCTTCAAGGTCCCACGCAGGTTTTAAAGTGGTCGACGCCCTTTCTTTGCTTAGGGATTTTGTGAACGTGCGCCGGATCGAGAGGAGAAGAGACAGGTACATTTCCTCAGGGATGTCGACCACGCACAGCCTGAAGCCTCCGCTCTCCAAGTATGTCAGGTAAGAGGCAGGCTCTGATTTTTTTAGCTGGTATCTGACACATGCACTTTGCTTAAGCTCAGGGCAAAGAGCCACTTGAATGAAAACCCTGCTGTCTTTCTGGCAGCGTTTGCAGGAAGCTAATCTATTTGTGGAACTAAACCTTGCTTCCCTTGTTCTTCTTCCTTTGTTAAAGAAACTCTCTGTGCTGTTCAGCGTTGCTCGGGCGTTTCCCAGCTCTCTGCTCAGGGGAGTGGAGGTGCCGACCAGTAACAGCACAAACCCCAGCGCCGTCTGCATCCTGTTTATGTAACAGTTAATTCCCAAACAGGGCCAGCTGCCATTTCTGAGGGGCAGTAAACAGCTGACTGGCTCGCTTTGAGCCTCTCGCATGCCTTTCGCTTCTCGTAAGACAGTCACTTACTGACTTTAAAGGCTACGGACATTGAGAGATGGTCCCGAGGGTGAAACGAGCTGCGTCAGGATGGACTGGCTCCCAAAGTGTCCGTAGGTCTCTGGCCTCTCCCCTTCCGAAGGGACAGCTTCGCCCAGCTGCTGATGGATCTCGGCAGGGTTAATCTCATCAAATAAGGACTCCTTGTTACTGTCTGCTCCGGTGCCTGGGGCCCAGCTGTGCCACTTCGCGCACTGACTTTGTTTTTCCTAATAATCTGGTTAAAGTAATTGACATTTTAACTCAGCCGTTATAGCTGCCTCAGTCTATTTAAGAGCTGGGGACTTCAGGGTCTAGAAAAATCTTTTTACAAATGTATGCAGCAAAAATAGTGTGTTCCTAAAGAGGGAAGGGAAGGGAAATCTGTATTTGGGCTCTGTGAGCACAGCTTTCGCCTCTGAGACGGATCAGATGGTGCGAAGAAGGATCTGGGGGCTGTAGAGAGGAGGCTCCCCACACCGAGCCTATCCTGACCACACAGGGCTTCCCTGGCCGCCCGCTCTCCGGGGACCTGCCTGTTTGCACCCATTTCCACAGGGCTGTGCCTCGGAAACCTCACGGGGACGAGCCGGTGGTGGCTGGGCTGGCACGGTCCAGAGGCTGCTCTCAGCCCACAGCCCTGGCACCGCCGCTGCCAAGGCACCTGTGGGAAACCTGCCTTGCTCGTGTGCCTGCAGCCAAGCAGATACCTTCCCGGGCGCTCTGCGCATCTGCTGCTTCCCCGCCGGGCTCCTGTCCTCGCTGCCAGGCGGAGGGGGTGGCGGCTGCCGCGGGAGCGAGGGCAGGATCGGTGCAGTGCACCCCAGAACGGCCTTTCAGCCAGCCGCAGCTCTGTGTGCTCTTGGTTCCCGCAGGGGTGAGAACGGCCCCGGAGGATTCATCGTACTGAAATGTCCCAGCAACCCCAGGGTCTGCACGTTCATCTGGATTCTCAACACGGACTTGAAGGTAAAGCCAGCTCTGCGCTGTGGCTGCGTCCTGATCCAGCAGAGCCCACCAGCGGTTCCGGCACCCCCTGTGCAGCGCGGGCTCCGTGCCGCCGGCCTGCTCTCTGCTCCCGCAGCCGCAGTCCTGCTGGCCGCCTCTGAAAGCGGCCAGCATCAAAGGCTGCCCTGAGGGGCCCGAGTTCTGCTAGTGGAGGTTAAACTCTACCCAAAAATCCCCCTCTTCCCCCCGCAGTCGCCCCAGTGTGAGGTGGGGAAGCTCTTTGTCGCCTGGCAGAGATCTTGCTTAGGGGTTTCACATCTCTGTGCAGGGCTGGGGAGAGGAGATTTTTCTCCTCTTTGGGGACTGAAAATAGTTGGGCATGCAAAGTGTTGTCTGGCTGCTTGCTGCTCCCAGGAACCCGCTGAAGGGGTGATTCGCTCGCCACGGTGTTCCCTGCTCCCAGCCACGACCACCCCCGGAGCGCGTGGGGCTGTGTCCGCAGCCGGGGAAAGGCGCTGTGGCCGTAGGAGACGACCCAGATCTGGAGCTATTTGTGGAGCTGCCTGTCGAGTCCTTGCTGGTGGCCCAGACAAAAGGCAGCGCCGGGAGGGGGCTGGGGTCGGCGGATGGGGGAGCGGAGCTGGCCCCTTCTCTGCCTCCGCTGAAGGTTGACGTGGTAACGGCGCTGCAGCAGCGAGCACAAAGGCTCCATTCATCGGCGCTCTGCTGCAAAGCTGCGCGGCCCCCTCCCACGTCCCTCCCTCCCCACAGAGGGATCAGCTCCTGCCTGCCTTGGGAAACACGTTGGAAAGGATTTGCAGAAGCGCTTGCCTGGGCAGGGAAAGCAGGGGCAGAGCGGAGCGCGGCCTCCTGCCCCTTTGCACAGGAGATGTCTTTCCCTTCGCGGATCTGGCTGCCGTGCCTCTTCCGCCCCTCCGTAACGCGTGGGTTTGAGGGATAATGAACCCCCTTGGTTGTGCAAGATGGGGCTCTGAAAGGAAAGACGTTCCTTGTGCTGCCCGGGCCGGAGAGCGCTCGCCCACCGCCTGCCTCCGCTGCTGGGAGGAATCCCGGAGCGGCCGCGCTATTAATAATGGGTCAACTGCTTCCACCACCTTCCCGAGGGGCTCTGCTAGCGCCCAGACCCCTCTTCGGCGCTGCCTCGCTATTTCCTTTGGCCCCGAAGTATTTATAGCACATGGCTCATCCCTTCCTGCCACCGAGGGTGAGAATTACACACGGGTGTGTTTGGGTCCGTGATGGAGCTCTGCCACGGAGCTCGTTTCAGGGAGGTGCCTGAAGTGGCCCCTGGCCAACCCTCCTGCCCCCGTGTTGTGGAGAAATCCTGCTCCAGGGACCAGTCTCTGCCTCCCGCTCCATGGAAACACCCCCGTCCAAGGCGGGGGTCCCCCTGTGCCCCCCAGGATAGTTAGCTGGCTGTCCCTGCCTGAGCTGCCTGCACTTGGGACCCTCTGCAGCGGGACCCGGCGCCAGCCCCCACTGCTGCTCCCAGCCCTGCCTCAGCTCCCGTCCCCCGCAGCGGCGAGGATTATTTTTTATGCCTCTCACATAATAGAGCACAGGCCGAGGCGGAGGGGGTGAGTCGTGCAGGAGGGCTTTTTTAGAGAAATCAAAACACGTTTCAGTTCCTCCCCCGGAACGAGCTCCTTGGAAGCGGCAGCTCCCCGCTGCGGTGCGCGTGCGTCCCTCAGCCCGGGCAGGCACTGCTGAGGGGATGGGGGCCAGCCCCCAGCCCCAGCCATGCCTCCGTGCCCCCTGACTCACGGCTGCGTGCCCCTCTCTTTCCCCGCAGGGCCGCCTGCCCCGTTACCTGATCCACCAGAGTCTGGCCGCCACCATGTTCGAGTTCGCCTTCCACCTCCGCCAGCGTGTCAGCGAGCTTTCCGGCAAACCCTGAGCAGCGGGGACCTGCCTCGCCGGACGTTCCTCTGCCCTGCTCTGCGGCTGGGGGACAGTGGGAGAGGGCCTCGCCGCGACCCCCAGCGTGTATCCCCCCTACTAACAGCGCTGAGACGGGGGCTCAGCCCCTCCCAGCACAGTTCTCTAACCGGGGCCCTGAAACCACTGACTGTCGTGTGCCAAACTCCTGCCTCCCCCTGCCCCTTGGGGGCTCCTCTGGGACCCCCAGTTCGAGGAGAAAAGGGGGCAGAGGAGGAGGCTGCGCTGGGGCGAGGCCGTGGGTCCTCGCTGTCTGTCCGGACGAAGCCCCGCAGCAGGCTCTGCCCGATGTGTGCGGGGTGAAGGTGCGGCTCCTGCCCCGCTCATGGCCCCCCCGGGAAAGGACGGTGGGGGTCCAGGCAGGGGACCCCTCTGGGGCCCTTCCCTGGGACTTCGGGCTCCCCAAACCTCCCTGGGCTGCCCCGGGCGCCCCTCGGGGCTCGGCTGAGCCCGCGGGCGGAGGCAGAGCGCGGTTTGCCTTAAGCAGAGACTTTTATCCTGTTTTTTTGGGGGAGGTGCGGGGGGGGGAATGCGG
>WHYT01005439.1:5335-60135 GCA_009806455.1 Tetrax tetrax
AGGTTTGGGGGAGCTGCCGGGGAGCTCGGGCAGAGCGGGGACGGGGCAGGGCGCTGTCCCGGAGGGCCCAGCGCTCGGGAGCGGGGCAGCCCCGGGCGCTCGGCGGAGGAGGAGCTCATTTCGTCTGCGGGGCGCGTTGCCCCGGGGACTCGCGGGGAAGGCAGCGGTGCCTGCTGAACGGGACAGTTTTCATAGCAGAGAGCCCGCTCCAGAGATTTCTGGTTGTCTTTTTCCGGTGGAATTCAGCATTTGATACTTTCTTCTCCTTTTTTACTCATCCCTGCATTGTAGCCGTGCTAAGCCATGACAGTACGTTTCCTGGCAACTTCCAGTAATTTTATCTGGCGCTTGCTTTCACACATTTGTGCAAGATACTGAGTTGCATAAATTGCAGGAATAAAACTTTTAAAATTCAAAAATACTTGGTAAATAGACATTCTTATTTCAAATCTTTCTGGCACCAGATCTCTTGTATTACATTTCTTGCTCAATGGCCAGTGGTTTGCAGCAGGTCACTTCGCATTGGCACCTTTTTCTAGACCCCTACATTGCATTCAGGGAGTTTGCACTATTTTAAATACTTTGTGCTACTTCTCCCTTTAAAGAACTGCAGCAGTTGTCCCAGGGATGTGGCACAGTTGTGAATGGGAGGAGGACTGGTCTATGAAATCACATCTATTTCGGTATGGGTCACTCTTGACACCCTTTGAGGTTTCCCCGGTGGATGGGGTAAGGCCGAGGGCCCGATTCCGCTAAGCAGGATCAGCTGTGATGGCACCAGTGTAGCAACACCTGCAGCTCAGGGTTTGCAAGCTAAATATTTCAGCCCTGCTGAAGGGGGGATGCTTTCTCTGTGGTTATTATAGCAAGAGAAGATGTGTGTCTGCATGGCACGTTAGCTGTTGGCTCAGCCTCTCGCTGCGTCAGAACTGCCAGCACGGGAACAAATTTTCCCATTTCTGTTCTTGCCGCCGTTTTCCCGCATGTACGCTACTACTTACAGCTCACAAGTGCAGAAGAGACTCAGAACCTAACTCCTTTCTCTTCAGAATACTTCAGGAAGTATTGGAAATAACCAACAAAACTGTTCTCTCCGTGCAAGTGAAGCTGCTTTATGACTAGAGACTGCGCATAAAGCAGGGAGCCAAGCATCAGCTAGAGAGCTTGGGCTACGTGGGATTTAGAAGGCGGCTGTAATAGCAACCCACTTCTGCTTACTCACTTATGTTCTTATTGCCTTTCATGTAATAATGATATCAGCTTACAGATTGGCACAGGAGGATTAAAGGCTACGGATTTATTATCTTTCCCTAAAATACTATTTTTAGTTTCTAATTACCGATTAAGATCATCAGGGTGCAATCTTTCCAGCATCTTCCCCATACGCTCGCTGCTCCATATGCATCGTGCTACGGTACGCTAGGGTTGCAATCAGATAAACCAGCAGCAGCAAATGTGGGCGCTAAGAAACTAAGCCAGCACCTGCTTACTCTTTTTTGTTTTTTCCCTAATAGCTGCACTGCAGGCTCTCCTCTAATTTCTGATGCAAGAAACTACTGAAATCGCTAGTTTGATATATTAAATATGACTCCTTTCTTCGACAATATTCACATTTCTTTCTCCACAGGTGTTTCCTGGTTTGGTTAAAGTAATTTCTAACTAACCAGCAGTAAGTGTCTGCTATGAACTGTGACACAAACTACTGGGGTTCATTTCTGAATCCTCCTAAGAAAATAAATACAGAGAGATTTGAAATAGAGGGTAGCTACCTGCTGGACCCCACAAAGACTTTTTTGTTTTGGTCTGTTCCTTAAATAATCTCGTAAGTATCAACTGCCAGGAAAGGCAAGAAAATGAGGATGGAGCTTTGAAAAAATACTGTTTTCTAACCTTTAATATTTTTTCTCTTTGATGCAGAAAATTATCTGTAATTACATACCTGAACAGTGTACACTCACCGAAGGATATTCTTCATAGGACACAATTTATAAAAATGTACAAAAAGTACCAGCCAGGTTACTATTTGTGTCTAGAGAATCCTCGGTGCATTTGAAAGGCAAGGATCTTTTCCTTTTGAAACTATTTAGAAAATTAGTGTGACAAAATTTTTATTGTGCTTTCAGAGCTGGAATCCAAATGGTGGTCCCCCACTGTGGTGTTTTCATGAAAACACACTTCAGTTTTTGTCATCTCTGGCATTTCAGCTGAGGTAATACACAGTAAAAGTGCTATCTGCTAGACAGTATGAAAGCAGTACGTGACACGGTAATGCAGTACATTTACAGGCCCCATCAAAAGCCTTTTTTCTTTTGAAATCCCCAAAAAGAGCTGTCCCATGCATTAATCTTTGCTCTACAGTCACTTCATAGCTGCAGGAATCACAGGAGAGACTAAAAGGGTACAAAAAAGCCAGAGAAATAGCAATTTAAAGCTGTAGAGCTGTATTTCTAGTGCCTCCTTATAAAAGGTACACAGTGTCTGTAGGGTCAGTGCCCTCCCAACAGTCGCATTCACTTAAAAAAAAAGAAAGAAAAGAAAAGAAAGCAGGCCTTTATTCTTCGCTCATTAATGTAAATATACAACAAGATAAAGGCTAAAATATGGTCTAGGGTGATGGGCATGTTGTTGTTGTGCCAGAGCTCTTTTGGATTATGTTCTGATTATGGCACGTCTGGAGTCCTGAAGAAGGACTTTGACATGTATTGTCACCAAAAAGGAAAATTTGGCGACCCAAACTTCGCACTAGCTTTTGGCTTTCTGTGTGCATTGTAGCCCACACGGGCTGAGAAACACCACCTCTTTCTGGAGCTGTGTCTCAAGCTTCCTTTTCTGTGAGACTGGAAACATGGAGTCACGCTGCTCTGCCCTGCAAATGCCTCCACATGAAACCAACCTGAGTGTACCGACTTCCTAATCGGATCCCAGCTCTTCCAGATCACCGCTGCTAGGAACTGAAGTCCCTGGAAGCCCATCCCTGGCAGCAGTGTCGCTAGAGGAGCGGCCACCTTTGCTCAAAGGAGTGTGGAGGGTGACTTCGTAAACCCGCTGGACGTTACTGCCTACCTTCGGAAGAGCTGGAGCTGCCAGCTTTGTCATCATTTTCATTGAGCTTTCCCCTGCTCAGGTTAACAAAGCTCAGACAGACCGAGCTGTTTACGCACAAAGAATACAGTTCTTCAAAGTCCTGTCTCCAGTACGGGTACGCTAAACGCGTCAGGGTTTGCACGCTACCCTTGGAGCGCCATCCCATCCTTGTGTGGCCAGAACTGCACGCGGAGAGAGAACGCAGCTTGGCTTCCCGACCACCGAGATCCTGCGCTTGCTGAAAGCTTCGGCTCTTGAAATGAAATCTTTCTCTCATGAAATCTACGCTGGAACCAAGCACATGTGGGTGGGTGGGGTTTGGGTTGTTTTTTTTTAGACATACAAAAGTAAAGTTCCACCCTAATTAATGAGTCCAGGAATATTCCAGAAACACAAAGCTTTGTGCCCAAAGGGGGCTTTAGAGCAGTTAACTCACCGGGAAAGTACATCAGTAGTAATTCTGTTTTAAGAGCAAAACAGTTCAGTGAGCCAAAGCCACACAGTGAGCCAGAAGGCTGAGCTGAGAGAATTCCCACTTTCTGCTTCATCCACCCTTCAATATGGCCTTTTCTTTCCAAGTTACAACTGCCCGGGCGAACAGCTACCCTGCTGCTCGGGCCGCTCTATTTTTATTGACCGGTCAAACATACTTTCCTGCTCACAAGTTTCTCACCATGCAGTACACACATTATTCAGCCTCCTGTCCTTTGAAGATGCAAAAAGAGTTGCTATTGAAGCCAACAATAGCTAAGTTTCTGCATCACTAGCAGGATGTTGCTCTAAAGGTTACAGAATTCAGAATTGACTTCTCGGTGACTAAACCTAAGGCTGAGAGTGCAGGAGAGCTGACCTTGGAAAATTTATCTCATCCTGTTTGGAGTCACACAGAACCATTTGCCAAATCTCTTAATATAAAATATTTCACGTCATGGATTGACAAAGTTCCTTTCTTACCCTTCCTTCCGTCCACACCAAATCCGATAAGTGACTCTCTCTTCTTGACGGGAGAAAGCTCAGAGGATGGAGATCCGGTCACTTTACGTGCTAAGGACAGCAGTCTCAGTTTTTACTGTTGAAACAGGAAACGCTGTCAGATCCTTCTGGAGCATTCTATTGTTGGATTAGCAAATATGTTTGCCCAAGGTGAAAATGGCAGAGGGCATCTCTCTGCCACATGCAGTTCAAAGAAACTGGAGATGAAGGACGCAAAAGAAATCCCAGTTCTCCATGGCCTACTGCAGCGCTGCCTCGCTTTTATTTTTTTTTTGTCCAGTCTCTAGTTTTGTTCAGTTTGATTTTTGGATGTCACGGAGCCAGATGCAATATCGGACTTGCTTTTCATCTGTGTCAGAACATTTTTGTTCTAATTCAACATCAAACTTTCCAACTCAATAGAACCTAGATTTTTCTTGATCGTGACAAGAAGCACACAACCTGTGTCCAGCATGCAGGGCGCAGCTGCAAAACAGCCAGACAGATATATATGTGTCCTTCAGTCCCCCCCAGCCCCCTCATCCACCATTCTTTCCTACAGCTTCTCCCAGTACACCTAAGCCAACCCCACATCTCGTTTGCACAACGCGCTCCGCTGCTGCCAGGCATGCTGTTCTCGAGCAGCAGCCACGTGCGAGCTAGCGGCTGCAGCAGCGTCACCCTCTCGGACGTAGCGTGGGCATGCTGTGCTCCAGGCGACCAACTGGCTCCACCAGTTCTAATCCACAGCTTACCACCCCTACCCCGCCCCCTCCCCTTGTCTCTTCTTTATTTTTTTACTCTTCTGCCCATTTTTGCTGATCCGGAGTCAAAGGTGGAGGGCCAGCCCCTCAGACAGCCACGGGAAGTTCAGCAAACTGCAACCGTGTGCTCCACGCTGCTTTATCTCACATCGTGCATTCTGGACGACACAGAACTTCTGGTTCCCATTTTGATAACCAGTTTGTTCTGCGGCTAGGAGACACACCCTTTCTTTGTAAACGTTACAAATCAGGCATATCGAATCCATTATTCACTAGCTGCTGCTGCTTCCCACTTCCATCTCCTGTTAGGAGGTAGCGCTCGTGCCAGAAATGTCACAGCGGTGCCATGTGACAGGTGGCATTGATTTAGCTAAGTCGGGTTTTAATGTCACTCCTTTTCAGTGGGAACGCACGGCGAGTGCACACCGAGCCTCAGCAACGTGGCAGCTCAGAACAAGAGCTACTGGGCTGTAGGATCTGGAACGGCATCAGCACTCTGCTGTAGGCCAAGACATTTGATTATTTTCTGCTCATATCTGCTATATTACCATGGTTATTTTTTTTTTTTCATGCTTGTAGCTATTAATCCTAAGACTTTGATTCTCGGGTTTCATTTCAGGTTTTCGGCAGTCAGTGAGAATGGAGGTGACTTGTCCAGCACCACACGGTGAACAGCCCGGAGCAGAACCCCGGCCTGTTCACTCCCATCGTTGTCACCTTTTTACAAGATACCCCCTTTTGGCAGAAGAGATCCAGTTTTGGAAAGCTGCTCACAGCCTATGAAGTCTGATCACAGAGGCTTTGTTAAGTAAAGCCTGAGGAACACGCGCCCCAGACAAGCTGGTACTACCCAGCCACAGGAGTATGGCAGTTCTGCTCCTGCCATTCACCATCCTCACCGGCAGCCCAGGCACGGTACATCACCCTTCCAAAACACACCTAGCTGGGACTGAGGACACAGCTTAAACATTAAGTGCCATAATGTCAGGAGTCTCTGTGGCCAAGGATGTTTACCAGAAAAGCTTAGACTGACAGTTACTGTTGCTGCCAGGCTCAGAAACAGAGCATTCACCAGCCTGACATGACCCAAGTCTCCAAAAGATTTTTTTTTTTTTACTTGCTGTCTCAAAGTAGGTAGTCTGCCAAGAAGCCAACCAAGGCCCAGCCCTATGCCTGATAAGCATCTCTCCATCTGGATTTCCCAAGCTTTTGGGAAAGTTAAGCAATTGCCGCTTCACAACTTTTGCAGCTCTCACAGCAAACCATTTCTACATCTAACATTATTCTGGAGAGGGAAGCACATCAGAGCCCCATGCTACGAAACGGAGCTGAGGGCTAAAGTACCAGATCATACAACCACCACCAGCCATACGTTAGTCAAAAATAAAACCTGTCACTCCATCTATGAAATGTTACAAAGCCTGGAGGGATTGTTTGTTCTATATACTACAGGCACTGATCTTCAGAGTGTTTTTGAATTACTATAATTACTAAATGAACTCAAGAAAAGGAAAGACTGCAACTGCCAATTGACAAAATAGCCACTGCGTGCAGGGAGATTGCTGGCCACTGAGGCAATGAATCCCTTTGGTTTGCAGGGCAGAAGGTAACATTCTTCCACCAGGTCAGAGGTAACCAGAAGCTCAGGGCAGCGCTGGCAGCACTATGCTCAGCGGTCACACCAGATACCACAGAAGGTGGCAGTAGTTACAGGATTCAATCTCAGTTCTGGCAGTTCTTCCTTCAAAATGACAAACACCCATTAAATGTCAACAGCCAAAAGTTAAACAGCATGTGTTTCTGAACTGATTTCCCAGCAGGCTTATTTGTAAAGGAATTGCTATTGACGTGGAGGGGCAAGCTACCACTAATAGTTCCCTTTCAGGTCTTTCCAACTGAACTTGTAATCTCTAAGTGACAAGAAATTACAGCCAACACACAGCTGATAGCAAAATTCAGCTTTAAACTTGTCTGCAATGATGCACCAAGTCTTTTGCAAGCTGGAAAAAAAATTTATTTCAAGTAATAAAGGGGGAAATGTTATACACGATGAAGCATTACTGTTGTAACCATTCCAATACCTCACATACAGAAAACATCCCAGCACTACATTCAACCTCTGCTCTAAGAGAAGAGCTCAGCACTGAAATGCCTGCAGGGAAAGCAGTAAACAATTAGAAATAAAAAATAATTCAGTGACACAGCATTTACTAATGAAACACAGTGAAATGGCAAACAGAGTTGAAGAAAACTTCTGGGGAAAGTAGAAATGTCCATAAATGGATTGGTAGAACTATAAACTGAAAAATTCAGGGTAATAGCACGCTTGCTCGAACAGAACGAGTGTATCGTATAGACGAGCGGCTAAAGGAAAAGCTGTACTTCATAGTATGATCATTCATTTCATAAGGGCATGCTAAATCGCAAACACCCTGCTGAATGAACAAAAATCCTTGATGTAAAAAATGTTAACTGTCATCATTAACACAGCTGGTTTTTTAAAGAACAAAGAACGATTCTGAAACACAGCCTGCTACTTCGGGATGCCTTCAAAGCAGCAGACAGACTTTCCTGAGAACTCAACTGCTGTGACAAACAGCTCTTCTCCACCTGCCCCTCACGCAGGGCGGCCGCGGGGATGGCCAGCCAGGCCTAACACACCCCATCTAGTGGTTCAAAACACCAAAAGCACAGAAATGGCTAAAGAACACCTGGGGGTCATCTGCCGCTCCGAGCTTCCTGCGTGTGAAACACCACGCGCCCCTGAACACCAACCCCTTCCAGGGTAAGACTCCAGAAACAACAGCACAGATGTGGGGTGCTTTCCTTTCTGCTTACCACAAGCACTTAAAAACGGCTCTGCACCGTTACAACAGACCTCGCTTCACTGCAGGCTCCAGGTTTTTCTAGCAGTAGCAGTGTTTTAAAAACATTCATTTCTGCTTTATTATAGCAACTTCTTAAGAATACAAGTTTGACACAAACAGCCTTGACTAGAATAACTTGTCTCAAAAGGTAAAGACTGATTTTTTTATTATTATTTCTGTCTTGAAGATTATTTCTTGTCTTTACTATTATTTCTGTCCTTTGCCCTCCTCATCTTACAGGGAAAACAGGTTTGTACAAGTGAGGTCTGTACCGTATGGAGAGCACTGTGCGTACAATTCTACGGTGCCAGGGTCACGGTGTTTTCTTGATGCAACAGCACCAACATAACAGACAATGAGTAAGTGAGAACACTTGCGCGTACAAAAAGGGAAGCAAACATTGCAACAGCGAGCAGCTTCAGCTTTTGTACAGCAAGTCTAAACTGAAGATTGCAAATGCTAAACTCCCAAATACTTATCTGGCAAAAAGGTAAGCCTGAGAACAGTTTTACCTGTTGATACTCTCTGAATCTGAGCCAGGCAAGCAACTCAGCGGCAGCATTCTCTTCCTACACCCTACCACTGCGTATGTGCATAACTCTGTAATTAAATATCCTGTTGGCAGCAAGGTCCTAGTTCAGTACAGTAAAGCTGTAAAGACAGGAAAAATTTTAAGACTTCAACTGTTACTTATATTGATATTGAGTAAATGCCTTTTAGGAGTTAGAAGATTTGCCACAGTCCCATTAAAACAGGACTGTATCGATCCACTAAGGAACTTGTTAGCAGCTCGGCATAAACTGCCGGCTTTGTCCCAGTTCTCCCCTCAAGAGGCAACAATATTCACTAGGTCAAAAAAGTAACCAAGTATTCAAGCGTAGAAAGCCTTCACTGCACCCACGATTCCACAAGGGAAGGCCTTGGGCAGCCTCTTTAAGGACACGATAGGTGGCAAAGAAATGGACTGCTGACAGTTATCATACCAGCTGAGCTTTCTAACCGCGCTTCTAGCAGGATTAAGTTAAAAAAAAATAAATCATTTTAGTTTGGGGAAAATCCTGATAAAGAGAATCATGCTGATGAATATAAAACAAACTACAATTAACATTATCCATAAGAGCCAGTTGACAGATTTCTTTGCATGCTGTTCAAGGCGGTCGGATTCATCCTTCAGCTTTTCAAAGTTCTGGTCTGCCATCCTGAGAGAATGCGAGAGCGTCTGGGGAGCAAAGAGAACAAACATTTTCAAACTCAAGACTGAAAGTTCTGACCACTGTTTCTTCCAAGACAGAAAAGGTTCAGTTGCACTAGAGAAGCAGACAGGCATTGCCTTCTGAGTCTCCTCACTCTAACCTCACCTGGAATCAAGCTGCAGGTACAGTATTTAACATATGAGCACCTTAACCTTTTGGGTTGCAAAACCCAAAGTTCAGCACTTTAACAGACGCTACCTGGTTATCTTGTTTTATCACATTCTGAGCAGCCAGAGTGTTGTTTTTGAGACTGCGAGCCAAACTTAGCATTTCTTCAGCTAACTTCTCCTGCATATCCTGATGGTGCTGCAACACAGCATCCAGCTCCACTGCCGACTGCTTCTCATCAGGTGCAAGGCCTCTGCAAAAGCGTAAGGGAAAAAAAAACTTGGCGTTTGTTACTTCCTTGTGGGTCAACCTCCCAAGGTTTCCCCAGACTCTGCAACTCTGACAAGACAACAAGAACAGTTAAATCAGCTGAAGTCATTATATTTAGGTTTCTGCCAGCAGACATTTCACCCCAATGGAAGCACATCTGTGATTTAAAGGTCACTGGGGAAGCAATTCCCAAAACACCGAGCATCAGAATGAGAAACTTTGACTTACTTCCGCTTCCTTATGTTTAACTCCTCAGAATCTGGAAAAAGAGTTAAATTTGTGTTTTAGCACATTAAAAATTCCCATGCAATCACAGGCTGAAGAAACAAGTCTTCTCTAAGAGATTTTCAGATGTGCAAATCCTTCCTGGCCCTGGGCTCCAGGGAATATGATTTCAAATACCTACCTGCTTTCCACAGGGAAAAGACAACATGTAACATCAAACGTACGGTGGAGAGAAAAAAACAGATGAATCATATCCCCGAAGGTACGGTTTAAGCCTGTGTGCCTTGGTGTTCTCTTTCAGAACACGTTACATTGGCCTAGCTCCAGCCGCTGTAACAGTAGCTATGGAAACTGTAAATTAATTCCCACCAGTTCCCTACATGAATAACACGGCTGTATATTTAAAAGGAATTGAACAACGCCTACTCTAAGCACCTAAAATAACATGGTTTGCTCAGAGCAGAAGAGAACAGGAACAGCAATAAAGGTGAAATTGTCCTCGCTAATTCTATTAATTAGAATGTCTGTTTCTGTATGAATTCTAGAAACCTAAGTTCCTGAAAGTCCCTGCTACCATACTGATAACAACACTTGAGCTGTCATCTGTTAGGGTTCTGGGTTTTTTTGTGTGTTTGGTTTTTTAAATCTGCTATCTTAAGGAGTGAGCCACTAAATTAAAAGTACACTTTGGCCAATCTTTAATACCTGACCTTCCTCTCTGTCTCCCTGTAAGACTGAAGTTAACTAAAGTTAGAGAAAACAACAGATTACACTTACCATCAATAGCCAAGGGGTCCTGGGAGGCAGAAAGAGAAACAAAACAGAAGATTACAAAGCAGCAGTGATAAAAGACAGTCCTCCAGGCCTAGCATAGCGCCTGTGCCCAGTACTTAGACAATCCAAACCAGACAGAGGTGACTCCCCCTCAGCCTGGGACACATCTGAGGCACAGCCACCAAAGGCAGCTGAACGCAACAAAAGACAATCTGTAAAACAGCAGTAAAAAAGCAGCAGCGCCAAAACATACTGTACCAAGCAGCTCACTCCTCATCTTGCCTGTGCAACGAGCCTTTGTCTGCAGATGAACTGTTTTAGTAGCTGGAGTTCTCTCTTTGGTTGTTGTAGGGGTTCGTCCAGGGGCCAAGAACTGATTCGCCAGAGCCTTTTCAGTTGATGAAGACTGTGAGCAGGAAGAAGCAATGAAAAAAGGAATGAATATCACACATTCTGCAGTGCGATGCCACCTGGATGCTTGATCAACAAGGATCTGGGGAGCACTTCCACAGCTGCTTCCCACAGAAGAAAGCAAAGTCATTCTGAACAGCACTTGCTGTACCCACACTAATTGCGATACAGCTCGTTGGCATCTCACAGCTCTCCCGATGCACATGGTGCCAGCCAAAAGAGGCGTTAGGCCTAACGGACAGTACCTGCCCCGTATCTCACATCAAAGCAGGGACACGGACGTAGGCAAGATGTCCTTTGCTTTTGAAAAGGAAGAAGGAAGTTTCATATTTCATACAATACCCTCTCTTAACAAAATACAAAATTCCAATATATTTATTAACGGTTTTACAAGGATTGCCTGATAAGATTTTAACTGTAAGACATGAGATAAAAGGGAAAGATAGAAACCAGGCAATGAAACGAATATAAGCAGAGAACACTTAAGTCCTTTCAAGCTGAACTAGTATATCTTACCAATTTTTCAGCTTCTAAAAGTCCCTTTAGGAAGTCCACTTTGCGAGAGTATTCATTCAGCAGTTCTGGGGCAGGCTTGCTATTAGAATTGGAAAATAATAATACGAAAACCAGAAGATATCAGTATTTTCTATTATTCAGGTGACTTTCCAAATAAAATAAAGTACAGCCCAACCCATGGTTCTTCAAAGAAGCATCTTCTGACAGAAGCAGCCCCAGGCACGGAACACGCTGGCATCCCTGCAAATCACCTTTCCCCAGGCTCGGGCGCTGCGCAGGGCCAGGGCCGGCACGCAGGGCAGCGCGCCCGCGAACACGGCAGAGCTCCTCGCAGGGCCGTGCCGCGGCCGCTCCCGCACCGCCAGCTGCTCCCGCACCGCCAGCTGCTCCCGCGGGAAACGGCTGTCTGACCGGTACGGAACGAACGAACCCGCCAAGGCCACCCGCCCGCCGCAGGAGCGCAGGGACGCCTCACCCGGCCTGCTTCTTCAGCTCCCGCAGCATGTCTTCAAGCGCGGCCACGTACTGAGGAGAAAAAAAAAAAAAAATAAAAATAAAAAGCCTTTAAGCGACAGCATTAAAGAGGAATATTGTCCGCTGCACTGCTGAGCGTCAGGCTCACCCCCCGCCTCAGTTTATTTTCGGCTCTCGCTGCTGCGGGGACGCAGGGGCAGCAGGCTCCCGCGCCGCCCGCTGCCCCCCGCGCAGCGCCGTCCCCTTCCCACCTTCTCCAGCCGCCATTCCTCGGGGTCCCGGCGCTCCGCCGCCAGCGCCTCGCACCGGCTCAGCAGCCGCATCAGGTTCAGCTCCAGCCGCGTCGCGGCCATGGCGGGCGATCGCCAGCGGAAGCCGCCTCAGCGCCGTTTCCGGGCGGCGGGCGCCATCTTGGGGCGGGGCGCAGGGAGGGGCCAGGCCAGTCGTTGCAGTGCAGGGCTGTGAGCGCTGTGTTTTTTTTAAAAAAACACCCCAAAACCAACACAATAACACACCCCCCCCACACGGCCACAGAGGCGGCTGCTGCTCGGAGCCACTGTGGCAGTGCTGTGGTGGCACCACCAAAGCGGGCCTGAGCTGTGCTCTTCCTTCACTTCAACATGGAGCAGGGCCCATGGACTGGGCATTTCAGAACAATTCCATAAAGGGCTGGTGCAGAGCCTGCTGCTTCAAAACGTTTTATGTGTGATTGCATCTCACCCTCAGGGGTTTCACCTCACAGCTGTGAAGCCTGTGGGAGGATGAGGCAGCTCAGCACCGCGCAAGCATCCAGCGCTATGGCTCCATGCTGGGTTGTGTATCGGCTCCAAGACCACCAAAATGCTCCGACCTGGGCCTGCCATTAGTGCTTCCTGTGTGCAGAGAGCTTTCCCTCTGCTTTATGAAGTACTGATAGAGATACACAATTCCCAAAGGCTTCCTTTGGAAGAAATCGTTCATTAGACAAGACAGACATAGATAAACCAACACATATTTTTAAAAAGTGCAATGTATTAATAAACGCTTTTATATATTTTGGTCTCCGTTAAGGCTATTACAACATTAACAGTTCTGTAAACCACACGAAGTTGTCATAAAAACATAAAAAAAAATTAAGGCAACACACATTGATCCAAACTCACTGTTGGTCCCATTAGAGTCCATTGTAAGGGGAATGGAAAAAGGCACCACAGCAGAACCAGGGGACTTTTTTTCCTGTACACTCAACCTATGTATTTTACTCAACATAAGTTTTATGTTCTGCTTTCTTTGCAGGGTTTTAATTTAAAGTGAAGAATATTTGTTTTAAACAACCTTGCTTAACCCTTACAGTACTGTACATTTCCAGGCTGCCTTCCCAGTAGCCACTTAAAAGAGCACAAACAAGTTCACAGCCTTCAAAGGGTTAAAGCCAAAGCTGCAGTCAACTTCAAAAGAGTCCACACAGCTTAAGTATTTCACTTCTCTATACATGGAACATGAGAGTAAGGGTCTGAAAACCTCCGTTTTACTTTTGCTGTGGGTTCGTATTCATCCAGAAGTTCCTGAGCGTGGGCCACTGCAGACCCTTGTGCAATGTATATAGAGTGGATTTTATCAGTTCGCCTTGCTGGCTGCTCCCTTCGTCTCACCATTATTTGAGACTCTTCATTAGCCGAAATCCTGCCCTGGGACTCTGTACATCTGAAAATCCCAGGAGGAAGTTTTATGTTTGCTGTTGGCATCACCGGAGTTCGACGGGGCACTTTAATCCTGGACAGTGTTAAAGATGATCTGTGTCTTGAAGCCAGGGATGCGGAGGAAGAATTTGAAGAGGTTTGCAAAAGAGAAGGCACTTTGCAAATGTCTTTGGCAGGCATACTGGAGCTCTGAGCATGGCAGTGTAATCCAATAATTGCTTTAAAGAAACAAGATACTTAGATACTGAAAGCATGCATAAAAACATAACTTGATACAAGCAACTGTGACCAGGTAACATCTGGTCATCTGGTTGTATCCAGTGAAAGATGTAGAATAAAAAAAAACACACACTACCTTAATACTGACCTTCGGTATCCATCCGTCCTGTTCTATCTTCAAGCAGGCTCTCTGTGCTTGCTGAGGTCTCAGAGTCTGCATTTTCCTCATCAGAGCCTCGCTGATCCAGCTCAGGTAATCGGTAAGTTATATCTTCCCTACGTCAAAACAGAGATTGTAGCGCTCTAGAAAGAGAATGTCTCTGATACGAGCAACCTTATGCAGCACATAATCTGAGGTAAACCTTCCTGCATGCAGTGATTAAATAGGAATTCTCATGGTATTTTCTCTCAGCTAGTCCTTTGCATTTTCCTTTTCACCTTCATAAAGGCCTACAGAACATAATTAACTAGATCATTTTGGATGAAAAGTATACTGCTTTACTATCTGTATTACCTGCACCTGCAAAGGGCATGACCTGCAGAGATAAAGGGTTTTCAAAGCTGTGACTTACTTTTCTTCTTTTATCGACTGTATGCGATCAATGAGAATCTCCTTTTCCCGGTTATCAGCTTCAGAAACTTCTTCCTCATGCAAAGAGTGCAGTTCTGAGTTGCCGCTGTCATTTCCTTTGGCCTGTGAGCTTTTACTCTGCAAGACAAATCTATGCTGTGTAACACTTCTCAATCCTAAGAAGCTACAAAAGCCTGGACTGTCTGCTGGTTGCAAGGTGGCAAATGAGTAGGCCAAATGAAGGTCTGATGGAATTGATTAAGAGCTGTTAGTTATCCATACAGGTGTTTCAAAAAGTAATATAAATGTTTATATTCACCTGATTTCTCAGGTTTTGTTACCTTTTTGGAAGCACAGTATTCTGATTTGGCAGCCTCAGCTTAGTTTTAGTAGTCACTTATAAGTAATATTATTACGTCCAATCCCAATTACTGTCAGAATGTCTAAAAATACCAGAGTTATGATGGGATGGGTCAGCAGCCCTGCATGCAGTCTGGGGAGGAAGTTGCACCGATACATGCAGTCTGAATTGTTCAAGGAAAGTATTTCAAACCAAGTTACAATACGTGTAGTAAGTATTTTAGTCATGCAATAGTACCAGGAGAAAAAAACCAAGCATGCACTCTGAACACAGGCAGCGTACATACCAGCATCCCCTCATAAGGGGAAGAAAACCCAAGTTTTACAGGCCAGAGCTAGAGAGAGATAAAGATCAAATTCAATATACGCAGCTTCTGATCAGACAGTTTGGTTTAATTAGTACAACAAAACCAAAAACTGTATTTGCCCTAATAGAAGGCTGTGTATTTTTGTCCACCCTCCGTCTCGAGTGAAGGAACTCCCTTGCACTTAAGACACCCAGCAATCTTAGTTCTTCTGACTGAATTATATTGGAATGGGCGTTGACGCTACAAGAGCGACCCCCACCCCTGCACCCTTTATCAACCTGAGTCCAGTACAGCTGTATCTTCAGCTCCCATCTATGGCTTTGGGCAAGTCCAAAGCCCTTTTCTTATCTTGCAATTGATCTTTGACTTACTGGATGGCATGGACAGATGAATAAGCAGCACATCCCCTCCCAAGAAACTGGCGAGATGCTTTCTGGTGGATGGTGTGGTTCTGTGGTTTATTTCAACACTCACCGTATTCTGCCGAAGCAATGACAGTCGTCGAAAAGCGATGCTCTCAGCTGCTTCCAGCTGATTTATTTCATCCATTTTTATCTTGTACTTTCTTATCTGTTCCTTTATGAGCATCTCTACACACCTGGACAAAAGGGCAAGAGTTTATTGAGCAGCCTCATACTATAAAAGTCCTGAGGACAACCGTAGTGGGATGAAATGCCTCTCCCGGCTTGGGGCTTATTTAACACACGCGCAGGCGGATGGCATGCAAAGTCTCCCAATGCATGTCTCACAAGGGGAAGGGCTGCACGGTGACAGGGTGAAGAGTCCAACACAGCAAGCAGAACAGGACAGACTGTTACAGGGAATGGCACGTGTTCTTCCCGGGATAACGTGAGCCTCTCATGCTGACTGCAATTGCTTCTGCAATTTTCTGTCTGCCCTGCGCTGGCATAGACTGGGAAATACAGAATGAGCCTGCAACTGCCCTTGCCACCTCTACGGCCCCAAGGGTAAGAAGTTACAAAAAGCTGTACTTTTTCAAACTCTGTTTTCGTTGGAGGCAAATGCAAGACCAGCCATGCAGTGAGTATGGTGAGGGGCATTCAGAGAGCCAGAGCTGCTGCAGGGTGAGGAGAACAAAGAGGACCAAGGACAGAATTCTTCAATTCTTCAATTCAAGAAACAAATTAGAAGAAATTATCAGGAGTTTCCAAGTAGGCATGAGACAGTTTAATTCTGTATCTCCTACTGTTTAATATAGCTTGTATCTCAGCAAAATATGTATTAGTATACAATCCCCCCAAAATATTATTGCGATGTAAAGTACAAACCCTGGTATTTAAGATTTAAAAGTCATCCTATTTTATGCTTTGGAAACAGGTGGAAGGAGTCATAGAAGGGCATATAAATTAGCAGCAACAGCAGGGCCAGAATTCAGCAACTTTTAACCCTCAGTTTCTCAGCTCGCTATGGATACGGTTGCACCAAATGGCCTTCCACTATATTTCAGAGTACTACTTTGCAGCAGACTGCTAAAACTTACATAGTTGTTTTTGAAACATCCTTCATGCTGGTTAAAGGGTCAGAGGTATCAGGACAGCGCAAGAGGCAGGGAGCAAAAACAATGGCCAAGGCATTAGGTGACATACGGTTGACATCTTCTATCAAAGCTACTCTGAAATTCAATGTTTGGGAGGAAAAAAAAAAAAAAAAAAAAAAAAAAAGATTTTAAGTGAACATTGCTAGAATACAAGCAATCTGATCAAGCTTTGCTAGAGTTCCCAAATACCATGTAAGGAGGCCTCTAGTGTACCAAGTATGTACAGCAGTTCAAAGAAGTTTTAAAATTATTTCACACTTACTAGGTAGACAAAGTTTCAGACATCAGAAAAAGGAACAGGAAGCCAAACAGGTTAAGCTAGTTTGGTAGCCTCTCAAAGTGTGTCTGGCAATTCAGTGCCTCCTCTTTAAAAATCCCTTTTCCCTATGTTCAGAGGGCCACTTGGAAAATTCTTAAGTTCCTTGGATAAAAGCAGCCCCTCTACCAGTACCATTTATCCCCACCCCTAAGACTAGCATATGTGCAAACGTTTATAACCCTTATGCAGTCCCTACCAAGTACACCAACATCCTCAGTTCAGATGTTCCCATCTGTATAAATCCTGTCCAGACAACTCACCAAATCTTTCAGATCTACCTCATCTTCAAAGTTGTTCTTACCTGACTGATACAAATACACCAGCTGGTAGAAGAAAGCATGCATCTGTTCTTAAGCACAGCTATCAGCTTCAATTATTTCATTCCTAAATCAGCAGCACAGTCCCTACACTGACACTCAAGGGGTTTCAGATTTTAGAAAGCTTCCAAGAGGCACTCAAAGTCACATGGAGGTTCTCTTCAAGGGAAATAATAAAAGTCATTACTTGACCAGATGGAAGATGAGTCGCTCCAAGGTATTATGATTTGCTTGCGGAAGCTGTTCAAGGACACTGTAAATGGCACAGAGCTGCTCCTGTTTTTCTGGTAGTTCTGCAAAGGGGAGAAAGCACAAGATCATAATTGCTGTGCAATGCTAGTGGAAAGCCACCGAGCCCTTTCTGACATTGTCTCAAACTGTCTGCAGAGAAATTAAATTCTTAGAAGTCACACTGCCATTTCATTTACCGATTGTTATAACTGGATGTTAAAGGACCCCTCATGGCACTGCAATTTTCCTGTTTCTTCAGCTGCTGCTGCTGTTAGCAATCATCAAGTGAGACATCAAGATCTCCAACAATATTTAGGGTGCCTTAATCCCACTGAAGTTAAAGGAATCTAAGGATTTGAGATATCTGGATATCTAGATCTGGTTCAGAACATTAAGGAGAAGAAAAAAACCTGTATGGAAGGAAGCCTACTCACATGTGCACTGGTTTTAGAAAGAGCAGTTGAATAGTGACATTATATTATTAAAAAACAAACAAACAAACAAAAACGGAGTCCTGAAGCAAGGTCAAGTAAGCTAGAGGAGAAATTCCCTGAGAAGTTTCCAAAGGACATAATGATGTGAAGAAACAACATTGCTTCAAACATTTCTAAGACCTACCTACAGCTCGGAGAAAATCATTGTACTGCGCAGACGTCATCAGCGGATCTGGTAATTCCCGCAGCCATTGCTTAAGGATGCCCGTAATAGTGTGAATGGGGTAATTCTCTAGTTTCACCGAGTTTGGGTCTGAAAAGAAATGTTTTATTTAGAGCAGTTCATTCCTTTGATGTACACAATGGGACTCCAAAGAAATAATATTAGAAGCACTCAAATCTCCTGTTCACAGAATCCAATTCATAAGAAAAGGAAGAAAGTCTGCCGACAGTCACTTATGTGTACTAAGCAGCTTCTCTCAGCCGACAAAAATAATACAGCCTGCACGGCTACACTGAAAAGTGCCAGATACTTTGAGACAGAAGAGAATTGCAGGGAAAACGGCTATCATGGCAAGGAAGTCAAAAGAGTGGATAACACTGCCTGACCTGCTTGCAGCAACTGTTTCAGCTCCTTCATTCGATTTGCTGATCCTGATTTCCTGTAAATGCCTTCTGTGTAGAGGCCGTGCATCTCCACATATTCTAGCAACTTCTCCATGACAACGGGCACCGAATTTCTCTCACTGGTCAGGGAACTCACAGACACCCCAAAATGACGTGGTTCTGCGTCCTGTTCATTCTGGAATTGATACAGGTCAAGCACTGTGAACATCTATTCCAAAGCTAGAGAATTCCATTGTTTCATGCTACAATTAGCTTTTGTTTCTGGAAGCATAAGCTAAAGTGTTTTATTCTAGCTTGCTACAAGCCTTTGATTATAAGGCAGATTTCCTGAGCTGCAGCAATAAAGAAATTTTATGGTACACATCAAAGGATTTCTTTAACAGTTTGTCCAACACAGCCTCCTTAAGCAGGAGTTCCCAAATGAGCTCACGTATCATCTTTTAGAAGAATGTTCTGTTTCTGCAACTGCAGGGCCTGGCTCTGACTATATGCAGGCAGAGAAGTGAATTTAAATGTTTAAGCAATTTTTATCCAGTCCACTGTTTGTTTCCTAAGGAAAAAAAAAAGCATGCATGACTCTCAGTATCACAGTACTGCATCCCAGATCTACAGTTCTTACCTTTTTTCCACAGGATGTACAGCTGCTCTGTATTTTGGACATGCATTTCTTGTGACAGGTCAACTTGCAAACTAGAGAGAGGAACAATGGTTACAAACATTGCAAATCACATGAAAACGCCAAGTACCTTGTCTTATTCACTCACTATACAACCTGCACGCGCTGCTCACAAGTCCCACGTGTGCCACCCAAAGCTACAAGCAATCTGCACGCAGTGTTAACTAAGTGGCAGGAAGGAGGTGTTTGCGCTCACCGCTGCAGAGACAGGCCTTCTCCATGGGCCAGATGTAGGACGAGCAGTGTTCACAGGACTGCCGGATGCTCACTTGGTAGTTTGTGAACACGTGGCCATTGTGTTCTTCGATCTGGTGGGAGACAGGAAAAAGTTATTGGACCTTTTTATTTTTTTATTATTATTAGTTTTATTAAAACCATCTAACCTATCTTAGACTTTCCACTTTTATTCTACAACTAGAGCTGACAGCTTTGACCTTGAAAACAAATTTTATCTTAAGGCAGTTGGGTTTGCCAGGTCATTTCATAACTGACTTGCTGCCTCGGCTAAAGTTCATCAGTGCAATGCATTAGCTATGGTTTGTTATTAATATTTGGGACTGTTTAAAGGAAAACAACTCCCCTTACTGAGAAAGCCATTAGGTTCTACAAGATGCTATGCACAAGCAAGAAAATGCTAGAGTACCACCTATCACTGCATAAGCAAGATCTCTGATTTATGGAAAAGTTTTATATCTTCATAAAAGAGGTAAGTGATTTAGCATGCAAAACAAAGCAGAACTTCAGTATAAAATCAAGTTCTTTCAAGAGTCTTTTTCCTCTGTGCTCCGTGAGTACAGCTGAGAACTTAGGTTGTTGCAAAAAGAAAAGCACTTACTGCCCGATCTTGTTTTCGTTTCTTCTTCTGGGCTTTGGTTTGCTGCAGTGGAGTACAGAACTGGCATTAGCCTTTGAAATTCAGACATTCCATTCTCTTTTTTTTTTTTTCCTATTCAGTTTCCCAGACTCTATACTTCACCTCAGGACATTTGAGACATTATACTGCAGCTTCAGCTTGGTATGAGCTGTCTGAGCTCATACTGTCAACTTCCTAAAAATCAACTGAGCTCACTGCCTGACGACAAAGCACTTCCATCTCTAAAACCTTTAGAGAACTCCTAAGTTTTCACCAAAGAAATGCACAAACACTTTGAATTCTGAAAATATTAAGAGTAAGTTAAGGAACAATTCCACAAAGGTGTATGAGCATTCAGAATTTGTTACGTGCACGATTCATGTATGGAATGTGTTTCCCAGATAACGAAGAATGCTATGGAAAAGCTTTCTGAGGTAACATAGGTTTCTCACGCGAGGAGGGTAACATTGTTCAATCGTCCCATAAGCCAGTAACAGTAAGTTTTATACCTTGGGCTGCTCAGATTCCTCTTTTTTTGTATATCCTCTGATGAATTCATCCAGAAGGGATTGGAAGAGATTCAAAACCAGCTTGACTTCTTTCTCTTCCCTTTTTTTGGCCAGATTTGTAACCAGAAGCTGGTAATTTTCCACCAGATCCTTGTAGCCAACATGGATTTGCCCGTTCTAGAGAATTAAAAAATATTATTCAGAAGGTAGTATTTTTCGACACAGTTGATACAGTTTAAGGTTTTTATGCATTTAAGTTCAGAGGTAAGAAAGTACGCTCATTATTAAAGTAAAAGATAGCAGCCCACGACAAAAACAAGTTAGCACACTTCCCTACTACACTGTAGAACGCACTTGGCAGAGACAAGGCAGTGTTGGAAGAATATTGGAAAAGCTGTTGGCACCTCTCTTTAGTGTTTAAACGCAGCAAGATGAAGAGGCTGAAGACAGCAAAATCCATCCATTTCTAAAAATAAGTTACAGCTGAGTGAATGAGAAAAGGGAAATAAAACAGTCTGCTTAAGATTACAGCAGAACTGTAAAACCTTCTTTTTCAAGTCTTAACATTCAGCTTTGAACTCCATGCTAAGAACTTCTGAATTGCTTCGTCAAAGAGCCATAGATGAAGCATTTAAACCGCACACAATTCATTCATTACCTACCAACTTTTCACTTTGTTGAGACTTACTACTTACAGGAGCAGAGTACATGGTCTTGATGTTTCCTCTAAACTTCTCCGTGGCCTCAAAAAACAAACATTCAACGCCAGACTTCTGGGAGCGCAAGTCATTGATCTACAAGGCAAATGTATCTGCATCAAATTTTGTTAAAACAAGAACATCCAGCCAGTGTTAAGTTTCAGTTGCTGGGCTTAGTCATCTATGACCATTCCAATTATTTAAAACAACATTTCTTCATGGACCGTGATGATACAAAAATAGGAGTCAGGTAGGTAGGCTCCACAGAAATCTTGCTATTTCCTTACAACTCATGCTTTTTGTTTGTTTTTTTTTTAAATACAATTTTCACTGCCCAGTTGTTTGTAAACAAATGAAAAACTGATATGAATGCCACCAGGATTTAATGTAATATAACACATTCCAAGACTCAAAGGGAGGAACAGGAAGGGCCTTAAACAAACCTAATTTGGTCAAGCTATCAAATCAATTCCCCTTTGCTTTAAATGATAGTATAAACTTGCACCTAGAAAAGTAGTCTTTTAAATTCCACACAAACAGTGAATGTAGACCTGAATTTGATCACAGCTGAGTGCCTTTTACCTTGTTCAGGAGGAACTCATCAAGATGTTTCAGTTCATTGGCGTTTGCAATCTCACGGACCATGGAAGCTCGCCAATTCTGAGACACACTAGAGATCTTGCTGATCTTTATAGTACGGTTCTTCTTTGTTTTACTGCTCTCTTTCACATGGCGCTCCCCGGCAGGGGCGCGACTTGGCTGTCCAGAAGAAGCTGGGAAATAAATTAATTTGTATATTAAAGCAGAATGACTGAATTCTGCAGTATTTGTTTCCACACAAAACATTGCAGAAAATATGGTTATTAGCAAGCTGGGGATTAAGTCAGAGAAACTCACCTTCTGAAACTTTCTGTGTTCCTCCTGTTTCTGGTAAGAGGATGCAAGATACAAGGGAGAGGCCCTCTCCTTCATCAATCACATCAGGACTCTCCTTTGAAATTTTCTTGTCTGGCTTTTTCCCCAAAAATCTACGCAAAGGAATTTTAAAAGCAGACCTGAACATAAAAGCAGACACAAGTTTGTCACATTAGTAATGGAAGTTGGCTCTACGACAAGAAAAGGCTCTTTTAACAGTACGGCTAACACCCACAATAGGATTAACCTCTACTGTGCATGTTTCCTCTGGTCCAAAAACTGAGCAGTAGAAAAAAAAAGACAGATACATCCAGACACACATCCAGACATTCCGATATTTACTGGATCAGAGCACTACCTTCAACATACACAGAGACAGCAGATCCCACATCCAAGACATCACTTCTGGCTCAGGAAGTCCCTGAGTTGCAGAATGCCGGAAGCTGGAGGAGCAGGCCAGGGAAATAGCATTACATGCTTGCTTGGCTCTTAAGCTTTTCTCTTGGTGTCTTACTTCTCAGTCTGGATGACAGTACACAACACGGACCTTTGATCTGGTTCTTAAGTTAAAAGAACCAGTCCAATACATGCGTTATCCAAGAGGCAGAGAATGTGTTCCTCAACAGGGTCAGCTATCACGCTTACATCAACGTGATGATCAAGTCAACGAGCAACACAGCCACTCATGTCGCCGACGTCAACACGTGTCTCTCCACAGTCACACTTTCAAGATGCCCAAATCAAGTACCACTGTAAAATCTCCTTTTTAAAAAATTTTCTTAAAAGGCAGGTCAGTCACACACAGAATACATACTTGGCATCCGTTTGCTGACTTGCTGAATGCATGGGAACGGCTGCATCCGAAGGAGGTAAGAGGTCACTGGGCTTCCTTTGCACAGGATATTTCTTGTTATCTTTTTCTTCTTCTATTGCATCTGGTGATTGCTACAGTAGAGAGGAGTCATCAGAAAACTACATATTGAGTGAAACAGATTATTTAAATGGTTTTACAAATTAGAATGGTGAAAACGTTTGCTTCATGAAGACAACACTTCACCTAATAGATATTAGCTTACTAATATAGAATCCAAGTATATTTAATGCTTTGATCAAGGATCCATTTATTAAAAACTAAGTTTTCAAATTGTTGTACAACAGTTGCTAGTGAAATTTTTTACATGGATATCAAGCCAAAAAAATTAACCTGAAAGGAACACAGGCATACAGAACACACTATAGCAAGCTATTCGCAAATCTTTAGTATTTATAAACAAGGATAATTAAGTATAAACATGAACAATAGCACCAGTACCTGATTCATAGCAACAGACTGGGCCAGTGTTGAGAGATCACTTAATGAAGATGAACTCCCCTTCTTTCTGCAATGATAAGATCAGTTTCAGATTATATATTTTATAGAGGTCTGTAGCCTCTTAATATTTACCACCTTTTAAATAATCCACATATCAATGTTACATCTGAGTGGGAATCCTGATCAACTCTTGCAACTCACTTTTAAATGCAAAATGTACTGGAGAAGTAGAAATTGGGTATGTCAGATTTCCTGCTGTATCAGAGGGGTGATGCAAACCGCAGGTCTTGTTTTCAGTGGAAAAAAAGACACATGAAAATAAACTCCAGACACTACTTTAACCAAAGCCCTGACTCTCCATTTTCCTTCATCATGGCAGGCTTTACATCGCTTTGGTTAGCTTCTGAATACATTTTACCCATACAGATTCAGCTGCAGGACTGGGGCCTGACAGCCAAGAAAAAGCAGCAGTTATTCATAGCTCTATTTTCTCCCATAACATGGCCAGATGTACAGGCTATCAGGAGTTCTCCATCTATTTTTAAATATTACAGATACCTGTTTTCTGGAAAAAGTCAAAATAATTTGGAAGTTGTCCTTACTGTAGCTGATCCTGAGGAGACTTATCCGCACGTGTTCTTTCATCCAAAGACTGACTCAGCATATCATTCTGACTGGCATCAGACTGTCTCTTTCCTTTCCACTTCTCTCTCTTGTACTTTAATTTCCCTGGGTCATCCACATATCTCTGGATTGGGGAAGAAGTGGGACTATCCAGATCTTTGGTTGCCTTCTGAACAAGACGTTTATTTTTATCTGCCCGGCATTCAGCTGGAGTTTGAAAGCTCCCAGTGGCAGATAGTGTATTATGAAGATTCAGTGCAAGATTTGTCGGCCTTTCAGGGCAGTTAAAACTTTGGCTGCCTTTTATTTGGTTATTTTGATTCCCTCGTGTTTCCGTTCTATCAACTGCCTTATCATCTACTTCTGATAGAGGTGGTTGCTCAGGAACAGAACCTTTTATCTCGCTTGGTGGTGGTGTGTCCAAAAGAGCTTTTTCTTCACTTGGACTTTTCTCTCCGTCGCTATTTCCTTGAAGGACAGTATCTTGTGCTGTGGATTTCTCTTGCACTGGAACAGTTTCCAGGGCCTCTTCAGAAGAGGTTTGTTCCCCATGGCACAGTAAAGACTGTCCTTCGAAGGAAAACAGGACATGCTTATTCTGTAACTCGTTGTGTTCCAGCCCCCTCTGTCGGCGAGATTCACGTTTCTCCCTGCTGTTTGTTACTTTCTCAGGGCCCTCCGTCACGTTCTTCTGGGGTAACGTGGCCTTTTCAGATGAGCTCAGGTTTTCAGCTTGCGCATTTGGAGACTGATCTCTGTCCCCAGCAGCTTGATCCAGCTCTGACTTGTGTTCCATGGGTAACTGATCTGTCACTGGTTCACTGAGCTCGTTCTTGCTCTTCTCGTGCTCTCTGTCTTGATCTTCCTGCATTTCTCTCTGCTTTTCTTCAGCTTTCTGCTTTTCTATAGCCATTTGCTGAAATCTGTGAAGAATTTGTAAGATGAAAACACAAATATTTAATGCACAGCAATCAAGACAAGTATCCAACTGTTTAAATCCAGCCTAATAGCAACACAGACACACAGTACAATTACACTTGCAATCCCAGTATGACTGCATGGAGGTCTGTTTATGAGGACTGGCATGCATCAGTGCAGCTCAGCTGAATAATGCTCCAGTACTAAGTACTTCACCAGTGCCCACACACCACTAGCCACCTGATACCAACTGCAGTATCACATGGTAATAACTATCTTTAAGTCATTTACCAAGTCAACATATCAGACAGAAACGGAGCTGGGCAGGTGAAGGCAAGTAACTAAGTGGTTAAAATGCACGTTTTCCTATCATATTGCTCTTCTTCCTTTACCTCTTACGCTGTAGATGTCCTCTGACCATGGCTTGCAGGAGACAAATTCTCCTCTTCTGCTGGAGGTAGCATTTTCGCTCCCTGTATCTTCGCCACGCTGACTGAATATAAATGGCAGCATTATTCCTCTGCAGTGCCATCCTAACGCAGCGGGAACGCCAGCAAGCCTGAGGGGAGAGTTCTAAAGTAAGGGCACCTGAAGATGGGGAGTGTTACTTGAGAGGGTTTGGTTGTTAAGGATTGGCAATTCTCAAAGATACCTGTAAAACAATGGCTGCCTGCCGTGTTCTGAGAAAGCGTCTCCTTTCTAAAACCATCCTGAGCCAGCTCTGAAGGAGAATGATTTTCCTGATCACTTCTTTGTGTAGTGTATCCTGTAGTATCTGCCGTTGGGCCTCTTTCATAAATACCTGCCCAGTTAAAGTACAGTTCATCAATAAACTTTAAAAAAAAAAAAAAAAAAAACAAAAACAAAAATAGGAGCCTTTACCATTCTCCAGTGGAGGCTTAATGTTTATTACAGAACCAAGCCTGACAGCACACCCAAAAGGTAAAAGCCCTTCTGTTTTACCAAATTTCAGTGTTTGCATTCTAAAATATACAACTGTACTTACAGCCTTCAATCACAGTACCCTTCAAAAATGAAAACATTGATCTGTTTGACAAAAGCCAATAGCAACAATTTCCCAAAAGTAATATCTATACGATGCAGAATTGCACTGTACGGCAAGGAGAGAGGTTGGCATCAAAACCAACTACTAACACCTGCGTCAAAATTTGCAAGAGTTCAAACAGCTAATTTAAAAACAAAAATGCAGGAAAGAGTAACACCTATAAATTAACTGCACTAAATTTTGCTGTGTACATCAGTATTTTTTATTGGCTTACAGAAAGTTTCACAGACCTTGGTCTTCCCTATTTGATAATAGTTTTCATCCAGTTTTAGTTTACTCAAATAAACACAAATGTCTTCCTTAGAGGCTTTGGCATTTTTGGGCAGTAACACTTGAAACTGGTCTATGAATTCCTGTGAAAAGTAGAGACAGCAAGAGACCAAAGTTAGAAGGCAATTCACAAGTTCAAAGTTCTAACTATATTTCTAAAATAAAGCTAAGACACCTAAGCTATAGGAGTTTGAAAGTACTTATATCTCAGTCCAAATTGAGCTATTTTTTCCTGCTCTGTAAAATGGAGGCTTCATTCAGCCTCCAGTTAACAGTAAAGATCACCTGTATGTGATCTATAAAAGGTATGCACCAGATTATTTAACAGAAAACTAATTCACATACGGCGACAGTAACGTGCAGTACTGACTGCTTACACAGCACTCGGAATGCTTTCCTTCATGAACAAGTAGCACCATGTACTGGTAGATACTGGTACGTACCTGGAATGTGTATTTGGCACTGTAGCCAGATCTCCTGATTCGCACAGTTTCTAGCATGCCAGTGTATCTTAGCTGTTGAAGCACCAAGCTTTCATCAAAAAGCATCTCTTTCTGAAAAAGATGAGCAGTCAACAGCTAGTAAATGCCTGAGGAGTCCTATTTTTGTCCAGCAGAAAAAGCACATTCTGTTTTCACACGCTAGTTACTGTTCACCTCTGTGCCAATCGACCGTGAACGAGTCAGAAGAGAAACATCACAGGGCTACAAGACTCAGCAGTCAGATCAGATCAGCTCTTAAGGCAGTCTTACCTTCTCAGAATTGGAGCGGATGCAACGGATGAAGAATGGCTCAGCTTTACCCAGTGTCTCCAGTAACTTATTAAGTGAAGTCTGAAATGAAAGATTCAAATTTTTTTTTTTTTCAGATACTGGCATTTTGAGTTGCATTTGACAGCAGTACAGCTTCTCCCTCAGAAATAAGGTTCTTTCAGGTCTGATGGCTATACAAATCCTATTTCAGCCAACGTGGAGGTTCTCCTGTACTGCACAGCACACCCCTGCAATTTGTTTTCACTTTTTCTCAAGATAATGAAAAGTGGGCTTTGCATATGCTGTTATAACAGCGCTAGATCTGCACTGTACAGAGAACTAGCACTGCATAGCTCAAGGGTAGTCTCTAAATGTATTCTAACTTTAATCAAGTAACAAACCCTACTTCAAACAAATCCCAAGGATAAAAACAATTTTGTTTTTCAAGCAAGATCAGCCTAGGTCAGACCAGGAAGGTCTGTTCCACGAGGCCAGGGTGCAGGCAGAGGTGTGCACCACCGCATCAATCACCTACCTGGAACTGCGCACTTATGCTAGGGGGTTTCTTCTTTTTGTGTAAGTGCAAGAGGGATTTCGTAGTTCGATCATGCAGAGTCATGCTTACTATGAGCTTCAGAGATTTGGAATCCAGCAAGTTCTAGAAGAAAGTTTTCATGATCAACAAAGTACAATTCTTAACTGAATGGGAGATATTTCCATCTGCATTAAAATGAGTAAGAACGAAGCCAGCTACCTCGGGCTCCACATTCAGTGACATGTTACACTTCATGACTGTTTCTATTTTGGACCAAAGTATCCTCTTTGGAGGGAAACTTTTCCATTGCCCCATCCCAAGAGTGTAAGGCGAACAAGGTGAATTACATAATCACTGCGTTTGCCTTCCATGACTTGATTAGAAATGGCTTTATGTATTTATGGCATCCCTAATCTAATTAAACAGATGCCAATTCACAATTTTTTCCTGTTCAGCAATTCTTATAAAGGCGAACATTTACCTATCCTTTAAATTGTTAAAAAAGAAGTGTTACAGGATAAATGATACAACTTCCATACACTATGAAACAGTATATTCTGAAGTTAGTTCTGTCAGTTAAAACAAATGTTCATAGTGGAAAACAAACAAACAAAACGGAAAACAAAAAATCCAAGAGAAATTTAAATTTACTGAATAACTTTACCTTGGGAATGATCTGCTTTTGTTTGATACCTCTACTTTTCCTGTTAAAATATTAAAGATCATTTAAGAAAAAAATACACATGATTTTTAGTTATTTCAGCAAGCCATAAGTCGGTGCAGTTTATGAGGCAGGATGAAGGATAGAAGAAAATTAGCAGAGTGTGTTCATGCACGTCTGTTACAAGTGATCAATGCAAGAAGTGCAAACTGCTTCGCAACCAGAGTATTTTTTTTTTTTTTTTAAATAAACTGTAGGTATTGGAAGCTTTCAAAAGTGAAACATTTTCTCTAGAGTTAAAGCTGTTAAAAACAGGACTTTGCAGTTGTGTCTGTTGCACAGACTATTCTTGTGCAGGTCATTCTGGTTAGCTAACTGTACATTCATTGAACTCTCCTCATAATTCTACAAAAGTACTCAATTTAAAAGTTACTGCTGCTTGCACCAGAACCCCCATGAAAGTACTGAACTGCTCACAGAAGGAAAACTCAGCGCCCAGCACTCCGCTTACAGATCCAGATATGTCCGAGACCATCCCCAGAACCTCCTGGGGCACTACACAAACCTCCACACGCAGGGAATGAGAAGCAGCAGCTGCCAGAAACAAGGGTATAGTTCACATCCTAATTCTAAGCATGTTAACTCTGATATAAGGCACGTTTCAACTCCATGCTGCTCAGTTTACGTTTATTTATTATACAATGGACCAGAGTGAACATTTTGCAACAAGCAGCTTGTACTACGTACTTGGGTTTTAAAGTAAGTTGACATGAAAAGTAGGTTCAACTTTCAGCTTACGTAATGAAGTAACAAAGCATTCTCTATAGCCTTTACGTTTTCTAGAAGGAATTATTTTGTTCTTAATTGTCTTGTTTAGTTTTTTTGCAGAGGACAAACTTGGGACAAGTATATTTTCTATGGACTAGAATAACTGCCTGGTTATTGTTGCACTTTCAAAGCAATACCTCAAGCTCCAGAACTCACATGAAGTGGGAGCGGTGTTGAAGTCGACTGAGTGACCGAAGCAGCTTACAGGGATCATCACCCTGCCATGGAAGTCCTTTTATACTTGCGATGATTTGTTCATGCATGTCTCTAAAATGATTCACAGCAAAACAAAGATGGCAAACAAAGATACAGAGCCATGAGAGGGGAAAAAAGGAGTTAAACCCAAGAGATCCCATCACCAAGTGTGCTCCAGACAGTAGCAGGTCAATCCCAGACTACTTTTTCCTAAGCAAGAATGATTCTCATGTCAACTCAGCATGTTCTACTCTGTCAGTGCCCTAAAATTTAATTACCAGGATCTCATACTAAACTTACTCTGTACTTGTACTTTTTCATGTAAAATCTTGAGCCATCAATTCAGAAAGCAGAGGGAAATTTAGCTAAATGAACTTAATGTGCAACGAACCTTTTCCTTAAGCTAAGTAGCCTTTTCAGATAGATAAAAGCTTCTTTATAATAAAGTAGTAAGTATTTTTATATATAGATTTGACTACTAAAATGAGGCTGCTTAAACAGACTCATATCAGAAAAGTAAGTTTAAAACTAGCTCTTTCAGGAATACTTGATGAATTTTTGTTTTTCATTTCCATTTCAAACTTATTTACACGTTTAACTTTGAAAAGTAAGCCTGGGATGGTCCCTAAATTGTGGCAGATTCCGTTCTTTTAAGCATGCACCGTGCATGTGAAGTGTTGTGGCTTGGCATGGAACTTACCTTCTTTACTCTCCAGAGAGGCACAAACCAAAAATAACAGAAGCATAAGAATCACTTCTGACTGTTAGATGCCAGCACCATTCTGAGTTGCTCACTGAGGCAGCAACGTTATTACAGACAGTTGCTTGCTTCCCTTGGTACCTCTGAACATTTTTGGATCTCATGATTTTGTTTTAAGATATCACAAGGAAACAGGTAGGTTAGGCTATGACCCATCCTTTCACCTGAATTGCATCTTTAGTTCTTAGTTGCCACAAGTGACAGAGACTGTCCAGGATGAAATAATTATGAAGCAGCATGAAGTCACTACTTCATGTGTACTTCATGGCTTCACCTTTCCAGAGCACGCTCAGAAGGTCAGTCTCTCCAGGAATGTGCCTCCCTGGCCTTTAATCACAGGCCTATTTCTACTTACTTCTTGTTTTCATAAAAAGAAATGATGTCTTCAAAAGCATTTATATCGAAATCCTCAGAACAATCAAATGAGAAATCAAGCATTGAGCAGCTGCAAAAGGAACACGTATAAAACCTGAATACTCCATAGCAGGGCAGACGTGCCTATACAGACCAGCGTGGGAGGCAGTTCTGCAGGGCTTGCCCTGCCTCCTCATCATGCCATAAGGCTGCAGAAACCAGACTACTACGAACCCTTCAGGGACAAAGACTGGCCGCAGAGGAACACACAATGCTAAAAGCAACATAGGAAATACAGACAGAGAACGCAAAACCCCAGCAGTAAAGGGAACTGAGGCTATGGTACTAAGATTTGGTAGTACTGGGACTTAGATAAAATAAGCTAAAAGTATTGTTTTGATGGTATTAAAAAGGCCGAGCAAAACAAGACAAAAGAAATTAAACTTGCTGTCCTTGTGGAAAGATCTAGTTGACATTTGATATATGAAAATGGTACTCAGCAATTCAGGTCTTTTCCCTGATATGGGTTAAAGTACGTGTTTCTCACCGGTAAACTTTTTCTACTGGTGTATTTGATCTCTGGAGTTCTCCAAGAGGAACTCTGGGTCCTTGACGTACCACTCCTGTTACGAAATAATCAACAGGTTGAATTTTGGCAAAGATATGAGCATAAGAGCCAACAAAAGAACCCCACCAACTATAAAAAGCAAAATATTTGTCTGAGGGTCTGGAGTTTCTGTCTAGTACTTTAGCTATCAGGCTAGATCACTTTGTTTCTCAAGCTCCCTACTACTAGAAAGTAAATTGCAGCTGCTCAGAATAGCTGTTCAAAATGAGTATTTAATCCTGAATACACTCATTTGAAACTTCAGGGAGGTCCGAGAAGATCAAAACCAGTGATAAACTGAGCATGCATACTAGAAATAGTAGTATCTTCCCAACTTTTACAAATAAGACTTCAAATTTGGCACAGCCTGCTGGAAATGGTGCACTTACTGGAGAAGGAAGTCTGAATTCTCCAGATGAAATAGTGACAATCTCTTTGGTGTGTGAATGTTAAGCCATTTTCACAAGTCAGTTTTGTCCCCAGTACCTAACCAAGCTCGCACCTGGATAATAAGGTTTTGTGGTAAACTGCTGCTGTCAGCAAGCACTGACCAATTGTACAGTACTTGAAAGCACTTCCAGAGCACTTTTTAATATCATACCTGCAGTCTTCTGAGCTCTCTGGCGTCCAGCTTCGGCAAAGACAGCCATTGCTCGAATCGCAGCTCGCAGAACTGCCCAGCGGAACACAGCTACTGGGTCCATTCCGATCAGCTCCCGAACGTAGGCGCTGTCACTGCTTCGTAGTAAAGCAACAATATCTGGTCTCATGTAATCCATGTTTTTCTCTCTGAAATCCTGCGAAACAGGAACATTGGACCACAAGCTCTCAGGAAAGCTATTTTGAGCCATGGTATTAATCACTATTCAGAATTATTAATGATAATAAAATAATAATCCTCACTATAGTAAGCATTATCTTCAAGTCTAGAAAACTAAAAAAAATTTTAAAAAATAA
Source organism: Tetrax tetrax (assembly GCA_009806455.1). NCBI lineage: Eukaryota > Metazoa > Chordata > Aves > Otidiformes > Otididae > Tetrax > Tetrax tetrax. The sequence continues at coordinate 37,167 of WHYT01005439.1, forward strand.
ACCTAAAGCACATCTGAAAATGCATCTGATCCAGCCCATTCCCAGGAAGCTTTCTATACCCTAACAAAAACTATCAGAAAAGCAGATTTATTTTTTTGTGGCCATCAGATCTATCACCTACTTTTATCTGGTATTTAACTTTCCCGGCAAAGTGTCGAATAATAAAAGCAGGCTCCATCACTGGGGTTCCAACAAAAAACTTGTTCTCCTCATGCTGCTGTTTGAATTTTGCAAGTAGAGTTTGGTTGGTGGCATGTGGAAAACTAGGAATACAAAACAAAAGAGGTCAGTTATTTTTCTCCAAAAGTAGGTACGTTTATTAGGGTGCAAACTGACAGACTGAGGATCAGCTACTGATTCTTATGGCAAGTATTTTATTGTCCAAGATCTCTACACTTTGAGACTCACACACCTGCTTTGAATATCAGAGGTGGGCTTAACTTCTGGACCGAAACCATACAGCTCCACACACAGCAGAATGTTTTGAGGTTTCATGTGTTCATCAATGCTTCCTCCCACTCAACCAGTCAAGGTTACTTAGCACCACATTAGCTGTTTACCACGTTTGTTATTTAATGTTCCCAAGACTGGCTTGCATGCATTTTACTTTAATTGTAATTCCATGGTAAAACACAAAAGTGGAAGTTTCTAAATCTGCTTAAGACAAAGTTCAACAACTTCAGCATAAATTTCTATCGCTAGCAAACTGGAGTCATTAGAAGCAAACTAGAGTGTAGATCATAGTCATAAGATGACCTTTTGCTTCCCACAACATTCCTCTCCTTTTTAAAGTGCTGTATTTGTTCCCTTCCACAGTCCTTCCCTCCTCCCTGCCACACATTTTTTTGCAGAAGATATTTGTTGCTTACTTGCTTTCTTCATCCAGAAGATAGAAGAGGCCAGTTGGCTTCTTGCTGATTAAGTGAATGCAGGCCACATTATCAGTATAGTCAATATTGTGCCAAGTGATCCCTTCACTCTTATATTCCTCCTGTGTAGCTCAAGAAAATTCCCTCATCAGTACAGTGCCCTGACCTTTCATGTCCTGTGGTCTCAGTGCTTAAAAGACATCCTTGAACAGCTACGGCAAGCGGAGTTTGTTAGTTCAGGCAGCAGAAACAAAAATAAGGAAAACTTATAAATAAGAGCAGAACAGCAGGCATATAGGGCCAGATCAAAAGTCCACCTAGGCAAGTCACTCAACAGTGGATGCTTGGAGTAAAACTATTTTAAAACCCAAATAGTGAAAAGAATGTTTTGCTGTGCCTTCCCTACTATCAGCAGTCTACAAACTTGGAGTTAGACATTACGCCTACATCATTACATTAAAACTCTAGTTAGACATATATCAGAGGAATTTAACTCTATTTTTCTCTTACATAGTTTTTGTATGAGAAATGACAAGTATTTAATACCAAGTTCCAGAATTTCCAAATTTCACTGTCAGACAAAATAACAGAAGTTTCAAAACAGGCAGTTAAGCCCTACACATCAACACCAGAACTTCCCTGAGGAAGCAATGTGTATCGCTTAGGTTCAGAAAATCTGGAGCTCTGACAACAGAGTACGAAGCTCTTTGCTGAAATGCTGATGCACCAAATGCTTGACACAAGCTTCCCGTTAAGAGATGGAACCAAAATATCAGTTTTTCTTAATGCTGTAAATGCCCCACAGGAAAAGCTAAGTATGCGGTACTAATGTAAAAAAAAAAAAAGATATTGCACAGAAAATTAAGTAAGTTTCATGTTTAACGGAAGACAAAGAGCACTTCTCACTGTTCTATACGATGATAATAAGATGTGGGTTATTTTTAAGTAGGTAGAATTCAGCCTGCCTAATGACAGACTGCTCAGTGTGCGTGCCACATTACAGAGCTGAAATGCCATTTTCCACAGACAAAAAAGTCTTTCTTTAAAGAGATATAGAGCTCTCCCCTGAGGGCCCTCATGCTGCAAGAGATACAGGAAATCGGTCATTCAAGGATTAAGCTTATTTGGAAAAACTGCAGTAGAAAAAAAAGAAAACAACGTAACTATTTACTCTAGTCAGCCTGGATAGCCACTTCTGTCCCAGGTTACGAACGGGGACCTCACCAGTACGTTTACATACAAAGTTTGTATGTTTGGTAATTTTCTTCTCTTTAAAATGCTTGTTTAAAGTTATCTACATGCTGTTGACAAAATATCACGTACTACAGAATGACTTCTTTCTTTCAGCAGAGTGACCCGAGAATAACTTTTTAGCATAATCAAGAAAAAAAAACCCAAGTCTAGAGCAAAACCTCCCCCAAATCTGAGTCTAGAAAGAGGATCTGTTAGCTCTTGCAGCAAAGCACTCTGTAAGAAGACGATACCATCTGTGAACAAGTAAATCAACACACACCAGTAATACCAGTACTTCAGAACCACTGCCAATGTCAACACAGTTGTAATCCCTAAATGCAGTCCAGTGGAAGAAGCAAAGACTGGTTATTAAATAGTTACAAACTGACAAAATAAGAGAAACTGTTTCCCCAACTATAAAAAACCCCTAAACAAACACCTCACCTACCATTAAAAAAGAAAAAAACAAAACAAAACACCCACACACCAAAAACTCCCTGAAACAAACACCTCACCTACCATTAAAAAAATACAACAAAAAACCCCTGAAATAAACACGTCGCCTACAGATTTTCAATCTCAGAGATTACAATTTCACCAGACTTCTGTCTGGGGTTGCCTGAATATCTTTTCAGTTTCTTGCAGTCAGGCAGAAACTTAATGCTAGCTCTCTGAAGAAGGACCTTGCTATCATTAGTATATGTAGGGCACTACATACAGCAAAGCTGCAACCTTCAAACAACACTATGAGAAGCAATAATAAAACCAGCCATTAAAAAAATGAAGACTTTTGGAAATATATTCAAGCAATTGTAAAAATCATGCTATGAGATTCTGCAGAATAGTAGCTAAGTTGCATAATACAGGAGCACTTGATTAAAAAAAGTTCTAGTTTCAGCAACTCTTATTTCTTACCTGTTCCAGTTTGAAAATATGCTGATTGAAATAATACTGAAGCTGTTCATTTGCATAATTTATACAGAACTGTTCAAAACTGTTGGTTTCAAAGTCTTCAAATCCAAAAATATCAAGTACACCAATGGACAAACACTAAAAGAAGATGGGGAAATCTAGTTTAGCAACCTGTCATACAGTGACTTAACCCACAAGAGCTAACCATTACAAGAAGTAGTATATGCTAACAGGCTTTGAATATTTAACAGTTACATGTCTATTGTGAAAACAGAGATGATTAAATATTAACAAGGAAATTACCACGGACTTCAGAAGAACCTAAATTTATCTTGGATGTCTGAACATGTCATCTGCAGCATTGTCTGCAGCTCGAAATACACAGCTGTCTACAAAGGCTTGTTTCCATGAGAAACTTACTGTAACAGATTCCTCCATGTCCTTCTTATTAAGAAGCGCATGATTAATTCGCAGAACAATCCAATCAAACAGAGCACTGTATAAGGACTTTGCCATTGAATCACGAGCTGTTATTGCCTGCAGATGAAACAATGTTCACAACTTTGTTTAAAAAAAAAAAAAGCAGCATTTCTGTTTCAGACCACGGTCACTTAAAAGTTACAATCCTATTAGAGACAAAAACAAATTTTCTTTTAATGCTAACTTCTATCTTGCCACGCATCCCTCACTAAACATGAAAGTGTACCAAATTAGCTTTTTTTAAATCCAAAAAAGCAAATTTCAGTTATTTAAAGTAATTCTACTAGTGTTCTTTTACTCACCTCATTGAGACTATATGGCAAAATAAGCTTGTCATTAGCAGTCACAGTTTTTCTTTTTGTTAGCACTTCTACTAGAATTTCTCTTTTAACCTTCAAAACAAGCAAGAACCAGAGTTAGCGTCACCCTCATACTCCCCAGTGACCAGTCTGATAGCAACAGCAGACAGTACAAGTTCCTTGGAGACGCCCACTTAACATTCGTCAAGAGCTTCACAAGTTCTTTGACTTCTTTAAAGCATTCCCAGTTTAGATTAATTCAGATGTTTCCCTACGGTGGCAAAGAACACATCTCCACTAAATTTATTCCTGCTGAGCTCTATGATTACTGAGTAAACAAATTCTATTTCCATGCTACGGGCTGTATTCCATTCCATCCCTAACCCCAATAATTTCACCAATTTTAGCTATTACCCCTCCCACAAGATAAATGTTGTGGAAGTACTATAAACCAGATCGAGATACAGCAAACTAGGCAACAACATATTCAAGGAAAATGTTGAGGTAGGGCATGACAAAAAGATATATCAAACATGAAAGCTAAAGGGAAATACTCTACTTTCAAAAGCTGGGAAAGAATGTCCAACACTTCAGGTGGTCCTACTTCCAACCCTTCATCACGGCCTGTAGCTTTCTTCTTGTACGTAACATTGCCCAAATAAAGAATAGCTGAAAGTATTGAAAAAATCCTAAGGAAAAAAAAAAATTGCATTTTTGTAAGAATTTTTCTTGTAAGTTCATTATAACAAGTTAGCAGACTTAATTCTGCTTCAAGAATTTGTTTGTAAACCCTCAAATACTCAGCTTCCTACTGGACTAAATGTGATTCCAACACGTATGCAGTTGATTGCAATTCATGAACATTAAATAGCTATTAGTAACAAAAGCTTAAAGGATTCTACTCACTGGTTTTTTGTTGCTGAAAAGAAGCCAACCATCTCCATGGCTTGTTTTAATCTTTCAAAGTCATGTCGGAGATCTTCCCCATCTTCAATTTTCAAGTTATGCTGTGAAGAGAGATCCCTAATTAAAGGCAAAGCATGAAGTGCAAACCTCAGAAGAAAACAAGTCCATTCTGTTCTGCTTTCTTTCACTTTTAACACAACTGACAGGCAGCACTCGTGAAAGCATTTGTAAATCCCTGTCACAGATCACCTGATTGAGGTAGAAATAATCTTCAGGTTGCTTGAGGTGAAATTCTTTACGCTCTTCCTCATTGACTCCAAGTAGCAAATAATAAAAGACATGGTAGTTCCTACAAAGTCAAGACATTTCTCTTTGATGAAAGTATAATGATTTTTCTTTTATTCTATATACTTTAAATGCTCTTAAACTCTTGCATTGATCATAATTGTCTTAATAAACTGTATTAATCTTTTACCTTTCATCTTTTTCTTGAGAAACCAGACGAGATTTTTCAAGCAGGTATTTTTCAACAACAGCCCTAAAGAGTCAAAAAAATGGAAAAACCATGATGGCAAAAGAAAAGACTTCACAAAACATCAGACAGCAGTTGACAAGAGAGTTCAAATAATGAAATCTGCACTAGAATATACAAGAGAATAGCTTAGTCGCTATCTCAAATCTAAACCAAAGATTTCGGTAGGCACTTGTATTGTAATTGGAACAAAGAGAAACACCCAAGAAACACCTATCTTCAGTGCTTGGTTTTAGCAGACACAACTGGAAAGAGGCAGACGAAGCTAGAAAAGTGCTGATGAAAAATTGTAAGCAGAAACGAGATAGGCAGAGTGCTAACAATCTGTTATCTACTCTCAGATTAACAGTAATCTGACAAAGAATGCAAAGACTACAAGACCCTAAAAATATATTGGGTAACTGTCAGATTCTCAATCTAACAAATTAGCTAGATTTTTATGATGGTATGTATGTCAGTCTAAAATGGAAACTAGACAGCCAGGAAACTCCTTACAGTCTGACAAAGTCATCTCCTAAACAATCACCTAAACTCCTTGACATGGCATTCAACAAACGAGGTCAAAGTTTCAGCAGCTTTTTCTCATGCTGAAGACAAAACACCCGCATTCAAATTGTACTGCTCTCCTGACTTAATCTGAAAAGAGGCCAACTTTGTTCAGAATACATTCAAAGCAAATGTGGGACAGAGTCCCAGACACTTATATTATTGCCATTTTGTAAACTGCAAACACAAAGATGACCCAAAGGAAAGACACGGAAGCACAAAAGTCAGTACAAGCTCGTGACGCTCCGTAGCACAGTAAGCTTCAGCTCCAGGCAGAATTCTGTACCAGCGTCATGTGTTATGGCATTGCATCGCAGCATTTCATACACAACAGATTCTTCACCAACTCCCAAAAGCACAGAGATCAACCCCAGAAGAATCTCAGACTGTACTTACCCTCGGACAATGCCATTCTCTAAATAGTTGACTTGAATAAACTTTCCAAAACGACTGGAGTTATTGTTATGCGCTGTTTTTGCATTTCCAAATGCCTGTAATAAAGCAAAATTAGTTAGTTTTCAATTGAACGAAAGATGCCAATACATAGCTTTTCAAGCTCTTCTGCTCATTGTTCAGCCTCCTGTTTGCCTTGCAGTAGGATCTGGAAATACTATGGGAATGGGAGCATACAGATATCAAAAAGAAATCTTAAGAAGCCCCCACTGTTCCTCACGGATTTATATACGTTTATTATCTGCCCCATACAATAATATTTGAGGGACTGAGGGAGGAGAAGAATAGATTTAGAAATTTCTAAGAGTACAGGAAAGGCAATTGTAGCTGGAGAGTGCAAATCACTAACCGTTATGACCTTAGAGAGGATATTCAGTAGGAAGACAACAGCACCATTACCGTGAAATTGCCTCTCCCATAGAAAAGCCACTAACTACGTCTTACTCCCTGAAGTATTGCTCCCACTCAAAAATTTCACAATCAATATATTTTTTTTCTTTACATGAGAACAGAACATTAAGATCTTATTTATAAAGTTAGCCTTTGAATTTTCAGAGTTGTGTCTTCAAAAACCAGGAAAACAGAAAAACTTCGGTTTACAGAACCAGGTGGTACTCATTGGCCAGCTAACTCTTCTGCGCAACACTGAAAAACGTAGCTGCGTTAGGAGGTGAGGAAAGGGAAAAAACAGGTATGGCACAAACTCTAACTGTGCATCTTTAACAGGCAAATCTATTAAAGATGCATATATCATGAGCCCTCTGATAGCTACTAATATACACACAACACAAAATATCCTCTGCACAACCCACACTTAAGAACTATAAAGATAACTTCTTACATCTGAAAGTCCAGTAGAATTAGTTCTTGGGAACGTCCTTAACCTCATCAACACTTAACTATGTGTTCTTAGGTTAAGAGAAACTTGTTATCCTTCTAACATACAGGAGGCAATCCAGCATACAGAGAAGAAACCTCGTGTAATATGCAATTGTTTGGACAGATACACTGCTTGGTGTAGACTATTACCAGCAATTCCTGCCACAGATATTTCCTCTCAAAGCCCCAGGCAATTAAGGCCTCCATTAGGAAATCCATCTCGCCTAATATAGAATATTAGTGGAATAATTTCACAAAAATGCCGCCCTCTTCCTCCACACATCCGGAGAATGATGGACACGCAAATACTGTACACAACACAGCACTAAACTGTTTACACAGAAAACTGCCCAGTTATGCTGTATGTCCTAGGGAGGTACTGTTCTCAGGACAGTCACATTGGCTGTATTTTGAAACTCTTCCCTTTTTTCTTTTCCAAACTACCTTACGGGTGGCAGCTGCACCGCAGTGTGACACCTGGATCACTATTTCCCAAGTATTTTCTCAAAGCTCTCTTACAAGTAGACTCCTACTGCCAGCTGCCCAGTGTTCAGAGACTCCGATAAGCTTCTTATAAACTGGGAGAAGGTCCATAATTCCCCGAGACAACCGTTATTTCCGACCTGAAGGAGTTCTTCCTGCGCAGAGTGAAAACCCGCAGGGTGACTCTGCTGTCAAGTAAAAGGGTTTCTAAAGAGAGAGGATTTGTATCCAGCAAGGCTTGTGGGTGACTGCGGCCGAGTTCAACCTTCTAATTTCTAGAGACCACGGTACACGAGTTAGAATGCAAATGGCATCCCCATTCAGATTTTTCAAAGCAAGCAGTATCTAGAGTCAGCAGTATCTTTTTGTAGCTATTATCCAACAACCTCACAGGTATATTATTTTTTTTAGAGCCAATTTTGCCTATACAGCATAGTAATGGATGTGTAAAATCCTGCTCCGTGCTTTACAGTTACCGATCACCACCAGGACGAAAGTCCAGTGACACCAGCACAGCAAACTGCCTGCTTTGTGAATCAGAAATCTCCTCCTCTCCCACTGACCGGCTCAGCTGCCGCTCCGAGGAACGCCATGCAGCTCCTATTCAGCGCGTTAACAAATCTGCTGTAGCGAACTTGGCCAGGCTGCACAACTGGGGACCTGCAAACTGATTCTGCAAGAACTTTTTAGAAAGTTTCCCAACTTAAGCCACCAGTCAACTATCCATTTACTAGTTATATTAAAGAAACCAAACCACAATATAGCTAAATTTATCACATTATTTTTTAATAATAGATATTTTGGCATTATAGAGTTAAGAAATCCCATAACCCAGGCTTCCTGAAAAACTTTTCTTAGTGATTACTCATGTAAGCAATGAATACAGTTTAAAACTAAAGGCTCTTATGATCTCATGTGTCTGGTATTTAGTCAAAGCATACAGCAAATTCTTAAAAGCTGATCTAATATTATCAGTTTTTAAAGAAAGTTTTCATGTACTGAATGGTTTTCCTCATAAGAGTCTAACATCTACAACCTTTTAAAGGATGTTCCAAGTTGCCTTACACTTTGGGTGAGGATTTTTTTTTTTTTTAAACATTTAACTTCAAACTCTCATCACTGCTACTATAGTCTTCAATACACTTTGATGAGTTAACTAAATTAGAAGTGGCATTCCCACCTAAAATTAGAAAGGTGGAAAAATTTGAAATGTTCAATATTTTGGTATTCAGCAATTAGGTATCTTTAACCTGCTGTGGCTTTATCCTAGAGAAAAAGGATTGCCGATAAGAAGGAGGCTCCCTTATTACCTAGCCGTTGCTCTGCATTGAAAACCCCTTTAACGGATAATCCTAGCCAGCTACTCTATACATAGCTCAAATTCATCTGAAATATCTCCTGGTTTGCCTTTACAGAGCACCACCTACACCTTTACAAAATAAATTCAGAAGATGTGAGGGGACAAGAGAACTTCAGCTACAGAGAAATAAGCATTTCTATAACCAAAGCCATTTACTGTTTTCCCTTGAGTCCACGAGGACACAGATGAAAATGAAAAACTACATCTAAACCGCTCCAATACAGAACAGTAGCTATATAAAAAGAGGGGGAGTCAAAAATAGCAGAGCAAGGCCAGCAGGAATGAGAGCTGGGCCAGCCTATTCCGGGAGTCAGGAAGTCATTCAACGCATTCCAAGGTAAGAGGATGGAAGAGGCATAAACTGCAGTGTGCTGCTCCAAACTCCTACAACACTGACAGCTTTAAAAGTAGTCAGAAAAGACAAATTCTCCTTTTATTTGCTGTAAAAAGAAAACCCCAACCCACACACACGCTCCTATCATCTACCTCAGGAACACAACTAAAAATCTCCCTTAATTCTTTCATAAAAATTGCCAAAATCTGAAAAAGCTATCAGAGTTTCTGTGTAAACCACACTAATCCATGGCAGAACCACCATCCACAGACCCATCTTTTAACGTGCCAGGGCCAACGAAGATACAAATTGCACACCCTGGAAGGGGAAATGCTGGCTCCAGAGTTTTGTAGAGGCCTTCACAAACACGCTGCAAAATACCCACTCATTAGCACAGAAGTTGCAGAGTAATTTTACAACTCTACGTGCTGTCCCGGAGTCTAAGCAATTCACAGGATGAGGCTGGCTGAAGGACCGGGTGATTTTTCCCCCAAGAGATGTGTGCAGCAGGGAGAAGTATGCGACAACGCATTACCAAAAAAACCCTAGCAACATCCAACCAAATGGAAAAAGGAAGTTCCATTTCTCCTCTGATTATGATTCTTAAAACAAACCCATGCAGATAATAGCCTCAAAACAACTACTTTCCCTTAAATAGAACCGGCTACACCCACTAAATACATATGCAGACTTTTATGGCAAATACGAAAGAAAACCAGGGCTGAAGCACCGCTCAGCTGAAGCCCAGCTCATACCAAAACCAGAAGCACAATGTAACTGCAATAAGGAAAACAGAATTGACAGCAAATTGCTTTACTCCCTTTTCCACAGCATAGTAGAGCATTCAATTTTACTTTCTACAAGGAAATTTAACAAGCTTTTTAATATGCTGAGTTCTAGAAAATCTCATACCCCTCACCCACCTGACTGCTGTCAACATTAATTAATTCACATTTACAGTCTTTTTTAGCAGAAAACTTCCTGTTGGACTTTCATTTCATTTGGGCCTAAATTATTTTCAACGATCAATTCAGTGCCATTAAGAAGTCTTCAAGAAGACATCCAAATGTAAATAAGCAATGCTTTTCAAAATAATACATGAAAAAATTACAACTCCAGTATTTCCATCTGCTCCGCCTCTCCTCAGCTGCCACTTCAGAGGAAAATGAACTTTCAGCAGACTAAGAAAAGAATTTCTGTAATAAAACCCAGCTACTAAGGATTACACTTGAACAACAGACAGCGAGCCCACCGGAGCTTTGCTGCCCGAAGAGAAAGCTCCAATTCCCTCTTACTGCATCTCTCGCCACATGCTCCCATCCCCTCGCTCCATTTTCTGCTTTTTTACTAAATTAATAAGCTGGAGGAATCTGATAAGTTAGCTTTGGGTCTCCAAAATAAGTTCAGAGCGTTAGACTGCACACTGTGCATTTTTATACCTGAATCATGCATTTCAAGATATTTTTCCCTGATGAAAGGAAAATACAATTTTCTTGGAAACTTCTTAAGTGTGTATGGAAAGGTTTAGTTCTCTTGTTCAAGATTCTATAAAATAAACAAAGATTTGCTTCACTATTCCCAATTTGCCCCAAATAATTTCCAAATGTAAATTCCTTCTTAAAACTTCAACCATACGTAAACTGAACTTAACAGTCAATACAAGAAAACAAAACTCCAGGGCAGGGAACTATACTTTAATTACTAAATTTAGAAGAGGATGAAAAAGTCAGGAGTATCTTAAAACAGAGCCTATCTTTATATTCCTATCAGTTTTAAAGAAACTGCTCTTCACTATGCTTTTTAGCCTGGAGAAACAATTAAAAAAAATAAAAATCTGAGAGCAATTCTTATACAGCTAAGGCAACCGTATGCCTCGTGAACTGTTAAAAACCAGCACAAAACACAGCTTTATGCTGTGCTGAAGCATCAGTGTCCCACAGAAGCAGCCAGCCTTTCAGATTTGTTTCCTCCAGAAAGCTGCAAGCAGTGCCAAACGTAGTCAGAAGTAGCGCAAGCTACCTCTAGCTGATGAGATCCCCAACAAGGAGTCTCACAAACAGCTCAGACTCTGGTGTTGAGATTGAGCAAGAAGCATCTGAGGAAGAGACTAACCCATGACCAGCTTTCCTTTCACTAGCGCATGTGACAGGAACTGTGTCAGTACCGTATTTAATTTTTAACTACGCTGTCTCAGTACCAGGTATTTCATCTCTCAGCAGTTTGAGAAGGTAGTAACAAGAAGCACCTAAGGTCAAATCTCCTTGCTTGGCACAGCTGTAACTCCAATCTTCAAAGTCTAGAAATTTTGAACAAGGACCTAAAATATTAACAATAGTTTATCTTCAAATTACTTACACATTTGAACAGAGATTACTTAGCCAACACAGAAATAGGATTCAGTAAGAAATGTTTCCAAGTCCACAAAGCATGTGATGATAGAATTATAAATCCATCTCCATAACACACTAACTGTGCTAGAAATATTTGCTTTAACTCCTTGAACTTCTACAAAAGGTCAATCTATAAACAGACACATTTTACTTAGGTGTCAGGAAAATAAGATGTAGCCAAAAAGGGGAAGTTCTGAGCCAAAACGCAAGCGACTTCTACATCATAAAAGCTAGGGAACCAAACTTCAGTCGAAAGCACATTTTGAGTTTTCATGAGGACTCAGAATAAAACTTCAAAATTAAACAGAACACTCTCAAACACTTCAGGCGCACTACAAAACTGTTCATGCAAAAAGTCCCCTAAAATATCCATTTAAGAAAAATTTCCTTTTACCACTTCAGTTCCCTTAAGTAAAAACCCAAATGAGTCACCAGCGTTGGATTTAGAAGTGACCAACTCTAACAGAAGAGTTTGTCATCAGTTTGACTTCCACAAAGCAAAGGAAGCTTTCCACGCATTCCTCTCCGAGGCCAGGATTTGACTTGGGTTTTTTAAAATTACACTTAGTGACTGGAATTGCACAAGAGCATCCATACTGGGAAAGTATGGATGGAAGCTTCCCTGTCCACTAAATCTGTTCTGCAGTACCCGAAGTAGGATAGCTTGATTTTTACTTCTCTATGTTCTAGATCTACCACGGCGTCACTTTTCGATGTGCACTGAAGTTGCGTGAACAGAGAAGTATATTTCCACTGCCCTAAACAGAGCTGGGCCACAATCACAGGTACCGCAGTGATTTATATCAGCCTGGACAAATCTTTGCCTCTCTAAGTTTCAAAAAAGGTTTATTTCTCCATAATTTCAAGTCAATTAGTAATACGTTCAATACAAAAATGTATATTCAATTCTGAAAGACATTTTAGTATTTAGATGTTCCTACATGTTTTTATATTTATTTGTCATAAACCCCTTTATCTTTTGCAACATTTGGGAGGGTAAGTTTACCCTGAATCAATTTGCAGCTGACGAACACCCTCAAAGAAGCAGAGTGAGAAGCTTCTCAGATTTTTCAGGAGAGCGCCTCACATTTTAGACAGTATGTACTCCAGCAGTCCCGTTAGAATCCATTTGGCAAGTTTGCAAGCTAGTTTTCAACTGGTCGTCATATTTCTAGCTAGCAAGACTATTTTCTCATGAAATGTGTTACCAAAGACTGAAGAAGTTGCAGTACTACAGCCAGTCCTACTGTAGAAAATCACAAACGCCTTCTCATGAACATTCCTGTACATACAGAACATTTAGCTGTGCCCCCAAAGTTATTAATTTTAATTTTGAATCTAGGGATATGTGCCTTTGTCGTACAGTGGAGAAACTGCAAGACAAGATTTTACACCTCTGCCTGGTTTGACACAGCTGAATCACATCTGGTAGAGCAGGGTCTGAAACAGTTAATTTTATCAAAGGCAGAGAGATCAGCTGATCAAACAGTGCTTTCCACAGTGACCCCTTCCTGTTTTCTGTTTAGAACAGCAAGCTTGAACTCCAGCAACCAACAAACCTCAAACAATTTTACTTCTTCTTTCAAGCAGCAGAAAGCAAGGCAAAAAAAAGAACTTGTATATATTCCTCATTCTTTACAGAAAAGCTTTCAAATCACATTTATAAATGTAACACATTTTCATTGCTTTTCAACATTTTATCTAAAAGCTTAAAAAAAAAAAGCTTATTTTTTTAATGAAAGTGTTGTTACATTCACAAATAATTAAACCTAAAAAATACAATGGCTGTATTCACGTTCCTTGCTGCTGAAGATCTTATTATGAGTGACCATTACACCCATCCAAGCTTTCAGAGTTTTTCCTTTCAGGTAAGAGAGTAAAAGGGAGAGGCTGAAGTCTACAAGATAAGTAAGTTTGTCCTGCTGTTACCTAATGCAAGGTCAGTTGTACCTTTTCTCACGTGTTTAGTTTTGCTTTCTGTTAGAAACTCTAGCAATTAAAAGCCAAAATCAACTCACACTTAAGCAACAGGAAGTCAACTGAATGGAAGGATGAATTAAGGAAAATCAATCAGAAGCAGTCGAGCAACACAGCCAAACACCAGTGCAGCCCAGTGATATTTAAAGCCTAAACCGAGTAGATGACTCTGAAAAGTACTATTCAGCAGCAGTTTTCTGAAGTTTTCAAGAAACAATGTTCACAGAAGGCAATTTTAGCGTGAATTTACCTCCAGAACTGGTCCAGCTCCTAGAATAGTTCTCTCCACACCACTTGCATACCCTTTCTGGCTCAGTGCTGTGAGGCAGTGAATTAAGAAGTTTGTGCTTTGAGTTTTCCCAGACCCACTCTCACCCGATATAACTATGCACTGATTAACATGTTTTTTAAGCATTGTGTGATAAGCCACATCAGCAATGGCAAAAATATGAGGCTCCAACTTCCCAAGTTGATGATTCTCGTACATCTTGACATACTTAGGATTATAAATGGGCAGGAACTTGAAGGGGTTAATTGCAATCAGAATACTTCCTGCATAAGTATAAATTTTGTGCTTTAGAAAGCGGCATTTGAGATTCTCTAGGAGCGTTGTCTCTGTTAAGTTGGGGAGATTGCACAAGTCATCAAAGTCCTCCTGATGCCATGGAAGAAAACCCCTTTCAACCAACCGCCGAGCATCCGTCTCCTTGGAAAGCAATTGCATCTGGACATATTTGATGGTCCCATCAGAGTTCCTTTCTTGCAAAAGAAAGTAGTACCCATCCTTTTGCGGATGCTCATCCTGAGCACGACGAGGCCAGAGTAAAACTCTATGAACCGGAGAATCATTCACATCAAGTACCCATTCTTCACCGCCAGATTCTTTCACCTCCACGAGAACATAATGTTTTGAGACATCCAATTTTAAGATATTAATCACGTCCTTGATGACATCTGAAGATGTGCTGTCCTTGGTTGCTGTCACTTTGCAGCAGGGAGCACTTTCTGTTGAGAGTTGGGGGTAAATATGAAGATTATATCCTGCCTTTGCCTTGCAAACTGCACTGTCAGCATCTTTTAAACTCATTCTGCCCCTAAATGGGCTCCAGTCTTCCACCTCTGCTTAATATGCAGTGCCCATCATCTAGGGGAAAAAAAGGAAAAGAAAAAAAAAAAGTCAGGTATTAAATGTGTTCAAGGTATTATTTTCTAGAGGACAAGAATAAAGTTATTAAATAGTCAAGTTATTAAAGAACAAAAGCATGATTTATGCACATCAGTGATATTATTTCAAAGTCTGTTTAGGCTGTCCCATGGAGTGGATAGCTGTCACAATATCTATCCTCTTTTCACTTTTCTTTCTGTTCCCATGCCACCCCTTCCTCGCCCTTACGGCAGCACAAGCATTCACACAGCCACAAAGCAAACTGAACTGGAATAAATGTCCAAACTGAAAACTTCCTTGTTTCCCCAGGTTAGTTTTAACCCAGATAATTTCCCTGACCAGGTTCACTGTATGGCTACGCAAACATTTATTCATCCTCCCACATAAACCCTCTTAAAGCTGCACAAGCAGTCTGAGGTAGAACTGGGGTTTGATCACTTCTGAAATCGGCAGCGGCAGTTCAGAGCAGGCAGGAGGAGCAGTGCTTAGGTGCAAGGAGGAAGATGGTTCTGATGCCGAGACCTACATGTTGGTTTTTTTTTTTTTTTCCATTTCCCCCAACTGACCTCTTTTCATGAAAGCTACAAGTCAGGTACAGCATTCACCCCACCTAACTGTAAGGAAAGAGGGCCTGTAGCTGACCAGGGCAAACACTGCTGTCAGCTCTAACCCTGCACAGCGTAGTGATTCCTTGAACATGCATAACTTACCCAGACAAGAGACTGCTCATTTCTCCCCAGTGAACCACATCCTTGCCACAGACACATTTGAACGTGCTTTAACTTCCATTTTAGGCAACAAAATAAAATTAACCTCATTGCAACTACTTTTCAGTTCAGCTAACAAGATCCCAAAAAACTTACTTCATCCACAAGCCTTTACGTCTATCACATCAACTCCTTCCTAACTGGCGTTCAGGAACTTCACACACAAGCCTCCAAAAACCATTCATTCAGATTGCTTTGTCCTCCTTTCATCCCTGACACAGGCCAACAATCTAACTTCCACCGAACATCAGCCTCACGGAAGTCAACCTCCTCCTTCCTGCCAAGTTAAGAGCCTCCAGACCCAGTGACATTCTGTGCCTTTGCCAGTGATTTTCCGGTACACCCAGATCACCAGGACTAGCTTTGCTTCCATCGCTTTGGTTCAACAGTTTATTAGATTATCAATGGGTACTAAAAGGAGAGGATAATGAAGTACCCCCTTTAACAGTCTGTAAAACTTCAAATCCAGAATATCAGTTCAATTTGTTCTAATTATACACTTAAATGCTGAATATATAGAAAAAAAAGAGGCAGAGAAATGCCAATGAAGTTGCTTTTAGCAACTAAACAACTGCACAGGAACTTGCACAAGGCCACAGAGCGCAATCATTTCAAATTAAAATCAGCTCAGTTGGAAGCATTTAGCTGCCACTTCCACTGCAAGTAATGAATCACTTCACAGAAACATATGACACGGTTCTGCCTTACAAACAGCCTCAGAGTAGAGAGCTGTGCTTTAAGGGAACTCTGAATAGTAAGCTTACAGAAGACATTGTTGTGCAAGCTGGATCATTTTCAGTGGCTGCTCATCAAAAGGAAGGCTGAGCAAGCCACAGACAGCAAGACAAACCACAGCACATCCCTGGCGAAGCTGTATGATCCCTCCGAGAATGTTGGGTTTTTTCCCCGTTAAATTTAATTCTTCATTCGTTAAGAAGAGCTTATTGCAAGAACCTGATTATGCAGAAGGATGGAACAGTGAGCTCAAAGTCCCCTCTCCATTTCCTGTAATTATCACTAACCAGTAGCTAATAAGTCTGAAGTAATTAGGCAAGTGTAAAACCATTCTTAATCTACAGAAGCTAAACCACCCTGACATATAGTAGAATCTACAGCAGACCACTGCTCATGAGGAAGATGAATCTGGAGCACAGACAGAAAAAGAGAACAACAGTGACCATTTTCCTCTCAAGTTAGCCAGCTAGTTCCAGGGAGACAGTCTTGTGCAGACTTCCTTTTTTTTTTCCTCCCAGCAATTAGTTTCAGACAGGCAGTCTGGTATGATAGAGGAAGTCCCCTCAGTAAGCATTTTTCGCCAAAACAGCACCCTAAGAAATGTAGCACCAAATTTTTGGCTACAAGGAAGAGCTGAACCCAGGTGCTGACCTCAGACTTTACTGATAGACATTTCCTAACCTCCTCTCCTGTCAGCTAGCAAGATATATCTGGCACATTGCTCAAGACTCCCATATCACACTTTCCAAAGAGGAAACCGGAACAGAGATGGCCTCTTCTCTACCGGTGAAAAACCCAGGCCAATTACAGTAAGCAGCAATGTGACAGCTGGCAGCATTGCTCAGGTGTGTACGACTGAAAAAAAAAAAAGGAAGAGAAAGACCTCTCATCCTGAAGATGACAGATTTCTGACA
This sequence comes from Tetrax tetrax, assembly GCA_009806455.1. Taxonomy (NCBI): domain Eukaryota; kingdom Metazoa; phylum Chordata; class Aves; order Otidiformes; family Otididae; genus Tetrax; species Tetrax tetrax. The sequence continues at coordinate 54,401 of WHYT01005439.1, forward strand.
AAGCAACTTCGACGTATTTATGCTGCATACAGACTTCTGAATTATGCAGCCATCATACAACTTCATGGAATGTGATTCCCAAACATCAAATGAATATTTAGTTAGGCAGCTGTATTACCCTTGTACTCAGAAAGTTCGTAACCAATACTGCATCTAGAATATATCTGAAATTCAATTAAGAGGCTGAGATAAGAACAGCAACAACAACAAAATCTGCTAGAAAATACCCCCTTACAGCAAAATACTCTAGAAGCTTTGTCTATTAAAAACACACGGAGGAGGCTGATATCAGTTTAAGTCCTTGCACGGGAACTAGAGTTCGGTAACAACCACCAGTGTGGAGGACAAAGCTATAACACAAGGCAGTCGCTGGAATTCACAGCTAGACAAACTCAGGCTAACAAAATACAGCAACGTCACCAGAAGGCCACCCTACACCGCAAAAACATAACCGACACTAACAATGAGGCCTGACTGGTAAAGTTCTTGGAAAATCAGCCAGTCCTCAGTGACAGATGTGCCTCTTAACTAGAAAGTTAATTAGGTATCACCCTCTCATTTATGTCAAGAGTGGTCTGAACAGATGATTACAACGATTCCTTCTAATTTTATGATCTCTAGTTACTTAGAAATTTTTTAAGCAATTGAAATATTGATGCAAGGTAATTTGGCTCATCAAGGAAGCACAAACCTGAATTCAGGTGCAGAGAAAACCGGAATAAAAAGGAGAAATACCAGAGTAGAAGGTAACGAAACTTTATTGGTCAGCATGCAAAACAGCAAACTCAAGAAAACAGCAGCCTAACCACCATGGAAGATGGAAATTCTGCAGTTACCTCAATTTCATAGAATCATAGAATGGTTAGAGCTGGAAGGGACCTTCAAAGGTCATCTAGTCCAACCCCCCTGCAAGAAGCAGGGACCTCCCTGACTAGATCAGGTTGCTGATCAGGTTTCTTTCAATACCCTTTCTTACAAGAAGCCCCTTCCCAATGCATGGGAAAACACAAAGCTGTGTGTTAGAGAATTTAGTAAGTGGGAAGCAGAAATTGGCAGTAGGTGCACATCAACTTATTTTAGACTTCACATTCAGACTCCTTCCTGTTTTCCTTAAGATGTTTGACTTTTCACAAGCCTTTTCTAGCAGAAGTACACATCTTCACAGCACTTTAAATTTACTAAGGACAGTCATAAGCCTCTACAAACCACAGTAAAGCATTATTTTTCACCATAATCCTATTTATAGCTTATAAGGCAACAGCCTAACGCCATATTTGTTTTTATATTACCTATCAATTAGTACCTTCATTTGCTTATAAAAAAAAAATAAAACCCCACTGGGCTTGCCAAACAACAATCTAAGTGAACACAGGGCTGTAATGTTTAGTCCATTGCTGGAGGATTGCTTGTACTTGCCACGTAAATCATCGCGTGGGCCAACATTTCCGGTACCTACTTCAGTATCTTACAGACGAAATGCAGTAGGCTACAAAACTTATCATCAATCTCTAATTCTACTTTTTGTTCAGAGAGCATTAATAGAAACAAAAAACCAAAAATTCCAAATCTATATAGCAATTTTGATGGTATTTTCTAGATGTTGTCAAGTCTCTATTAAGCCAATTAATTTTTTTAATACACATTAAAGCCAACATTGTCCACTTAATACTGTAATAAAATTCCAGAAGAGAACTTTGCTCCAATCAGCGCAGGGTATCTATTTAGTTTAAATAAGGCCATAATTTGAAGCCACATATTTAGTCAGTGAATCACAGAGAAGCTAAAAAGAGAAAGCTACCATTACAGCAAAATTGTTGAAGATGAACTTTATAATATTCCAGTTCTTCACATTTTCATGTACAGTTCCAGTGATGCATTCCTCAAACTAAAATATTTAGGCTTCTTACACTGTTCATCAAGTAATTTTCAACACAGAAGTAGAAACATATAACAAGTACTTGACTTCTAATATTCTCGAATACAAGAACAACCAAGAACCATCCCTAAGAGAGATCCCTCTGTTTGACCAAATCGAAAACTTTTTAAAAATATTCAGCTATTACTTATCCTTGATTTCCAAAGCAATGAATTTCCAGCAAAGCAGGCTACAGGGGCAGCCTGAAGTTTCCACAATTAACTGGTAAAGGCCTCAACCCTTGTCTTACCTCACATCGTAAGGACATGCAGTTGCTGTTAGCTGAGCATAATTCATTTAAAGTTTTTTCTACAGTATTCCAGACATTTGTAGATTATCTGAAAATTGCTTAGCATTCTCGTACCTCTTTGAGATTTTTCTTGGTCACAAAAAGTTCTACTAGACTAAACAACTTTGGATCCTTGGCTCTTGGCTTTTTCCACTCCAAAAGATGTAGTTCTGAACGGAGCACGCAAATTTACAACACATTTGTTACTACTCTTTGTAATCAACCCTGCGAGAGAAGTTACTGCCACAAACTGCCTAACAAAGGAGAAACTGGACTGCAATGCAAATAATGCAACATAATACAGGAAAAAGTCACAGAAATTACCTTCATTACAGGCAGTTCCTTCTCAGTTACCTTCTCTCTACTCCCAGTGGCCCTCGAGACCCCGATCCCAATCTACGCCCTCAAATCACCTAAGATGCAGACCTCTACTTCCTCTTAATGACTCAGATGCACAATTTAACCTCAAGACAAGGATACCTTATCAGGCTTACAGGGACATTAAAGGTCTACAACATGTGATTACCTTACAAAAAGCGTCATGTCAGAGTTACAGCTGTATGCTTGGGTATGATTCAGAGGAAATGAAAAGGTGGCCCTGTTGAGAAAGCAAGGAATGAAGGCAAAAAAACCTGAGTGTGAATGGCAAAGAGAGTAAGCCAAAAGAATCTTGGAGACTGTTCTACCACTTTTTTGTGGTTTTCTTAAGTTTATCCTTAATAGCATTACAACTGTCCATAAAGGAAGTAAAAATTCCACTGGTCTAATGCTGCACTTACACTGATAAGAAATTTTCTTAAAAAACTTTAGGTTGATCTTTTGTGTAAATTAGGGAAAAAAAGTTCATCAGCAGAACGTACACATGTCAAAAATATCTTTAAAAACACTTCCATTGTTAAACATTGTTGGTTTTTAAAGGGAGAGCGTATTTTTCTAGGATCTGCATCGAGTGTCATGTGGTAATGAGATACAAACAACACAATAAAGCCTAGATAAAAGCAACTCTGCAAGCCACGCTTCAGTCACTTGATACATCCAGAAAACCTGATACACCAGAGACAAGACCTCTGAATTTTAATTTTCTGAAATAAAGACACTCCTAGTCCTTTCAAAAGGGGGATCATTTATTAAAACAGCTATCTATTGAAAATAATAAATCCTTATCAGCATCTCAGGCTTTATATTAGAATAAGTAGGCCTTGTTTTGTACAAATGTGGTTAATAAACACCTTCAGCCTTCCATTTCACACACACAAAAATGCACTGAATTTCAGACTTTTTGTTGAATCATAGTTTTTAACTCTTTTCCTTGACTGCTGAGATAGCCGATACTGTTGCATCTTTTAGGAATTTCTCCTTTCCAAAGAGCTAAGATACGCAAATCTCGGTATTTGGCCATGTGGCTAAGGAAAGGCCATATTTAGCCTAAGCAATACTGAACTACGTGCGTATGAGTCAAACAGTTATTCATACACAGGATTATTCTCAAGAGGTCTAATGTTTGAATCATTATTTGTCAGAAAACTCAGCCTGTACAAAGCATTACTTTCTAGGTGAACCTCATTTAAATTTTTCATCAGCTGCATTTACTCCTCCTGAATTATTCAGTTCTATAAGCATTTTAGGTTCCACAGAAGAACACTCTGACGAGACTATCCATTTGCAGAGACAGCTGCCCTGACACCGCACGAACTACAACATTCAAGTACTGAAAAAGCTTTCTGTTGAGACAAATGTTCAAGCGTGGTGACAAAAAACAAAACAAAACAATCCCCTACAAAAACAGTTCTGTCACATTACTGCGATAACTCCTGAGTTTTATGCTAATAAGTAAACACTAATAATTAACAAAATGGTCTTAGATGCATCACTCTGAGAAGCAGAGGCAATGTTACTGGACTTCAAATGTACAGTAGGTAAAGAATCTCATTGGTAGTTAAAAAACAAAAATAATCAAGATTAACTCTTTTCTAAAGAAAGCCCCAATAAATTTGGAAATGAATATGAACACACATATGTGTTAGAAGTTCCCTATGTTGCTTCCTCTATATTACACAGATTTGTTCCTGGCAAGATTCCGAGTTGAAGACACCCAAGGCTTACTAAAACTTGGTGAGTGTGGCACCAGTACACTAAACTGGAATGCAAGGTTACCTCACACTGTTACTTCAGGGCAAGCACTGCAGTAATATATTCCAGCTAACAGACCTGAGATCAGAGCGCTTCTAATTACCCGTGACGAACTCTTATTTGCAAACAGCTAGGCAGACAAACCGATACCAATCCACCTTTAGGAGAGACGTGGGAGGATGCTGAGGATATCTTTGAGAGGCTAACTGCGTTTGCCAGAAGCCTGAGACCATCTCCAGCCCTTTTCTACACTGACACCCACTTCCAGAAGGTGAAATCAAAGAATACTGAACTCATTTGCATCCAAAGTTCTTCTCACTTTCCATAAACAGGACTTGCAAATAAAGCTGGGTAAGAATTTTGCCAAAATACTTACACAGTAATAGAAAAGAAAGCTGAAAATTACACTGAGAAGTCATCTTACATCAGGATCATACATACCTCTATCAACTGTATACTCACTATAGTCACCATTAGAATAGTAAAGTCTACAAACATGTAATAAAAAGATGTTCTCAGCTTGCAAAAGTTTTACTTCCCAGAGACTGCAAAACGAAACTTTTCAGAGAAATACAGCACTAGCGAGATACAAACAGCTGGAGGCAGACACCAATTAGGCAATGATGGTCACCTGATAAAGCACGACCTCAACACGGCAGCAGCACCGGTAGTTAAGAGGTGTCCAAAAATAAAACAAAGAAACAAAAGAACCCAGAGAGTTGTAAGGATTGCTTTGGAAGATGCTGAAGTATTTGTGCGGAAGTTTACAGCCTGTTCACACCGAGAGCGTGAAAAAGCAGAACGCTGCGTGGCTGAAAGATCAACAAGCAGGAGATAGAAGTTAAATCAACGGCAAGACCTTCCCCCTGCACATCGGCCGAGAGACCGGAGCCCAGGCACCTTCCGTCCCTCGGGCCACGTCCAGCTCCGGGCCCATCAGACGCCAAACGCCCGGGCAGCAGCACATCTGCCCCCCCCCCCCTCAGCCCGGCACAGCCCAGGCGGCCGCCCCAAAGCCGGGCACCCCACAGCTCCGGCCCCGAGGGGCTCCCCGCGGAACCACCTCTCGGCCCTCAGACTCCCGAGAGAAGCGACACAGCCTCGCAGCTCCTGCCCGCCACCCCCCCCCCCGTCACACCGGCCCCGGGGCTCGGTGGGCAGCGCCGTCCCGCCTCGGTGTGCGACCCGGTCCCTCTGAGGCGCCGCTGCCACAGAATTCCGTCACCCACAGAGGAAGAAAGAAGAGCGGGCGCCCACCGCGGGTGTGGGGGGGGAGCAAAGCCGCGCTCCGCCGCCGTTTACCTCAGCCGGTGGGTGAAGCGCTGGCGACCCGCACCGCCGCCCGCCACAGGCCCCGCTCGCCGCTTCCGGGTGGTGCTGGGGGGGGGGGGGGGGGGGGGG
>WHYT01005630.1:0-72607 GCA_009806455.1 Tetrax tetrax
GCCCCGCCGCCGGGAGGGTGCGGTTGCCAAATCAGAGCCCTGCCCTGGCGCGCGGTCTGTCGCGGTGGCGTTCCGGGACCCCGCTCCAAAAATCCTGTTTGTTTTTTTTATTTTATTTTTTTTCCCCGCCCACCCCTTTCCCTTAGCGTGTACAGGTGCCAGGTGCCCAGTACAGAGGGGGGTTGCAAACCCCTCCCTGCAGCTTTGGGTTCCCAGCTTTGTGGTCCTCGGCCAGGAGCTGGACCGCTGTGTCTCACCTGCCGCTGGTAACGGGAGGCAGAGTCGCTGCTGTATCAGTGTCTGCTAAAACTCACACCGATATTTTTGGTGGAGGACGCTCCCAGGTGCGCAGGAAGGCGCTGGTGCGGTGTCAGCAGACACGGATGTGTCGAGGAGTGCTCCTTACTCCGGAACCATCTAGCTGATGAGAAGGTGGAAAGGAAGACGCTGTAGCTCCTCTTGGGTGTAAAAGACTTAAAAATACTTTGTTTTTCAAAGGCAAGCCTCCGTAGGTGTTTTGTTTTCAAGGGTATCTGGTATCTTTTGGGGATGTTATATTGTTATGAGATGGATTTCCTGTTAGGTAAGACTACAGGGGAGTACAATGCGAAAGGCTTCAGGAAAGGACTAAGTAAAACCTTCTGTGTAGCCTAACGCGTTCATAAAATGGAAGTCCTTCCCACCTGTACAGGTATACTGTTGGAACACAGTGCTTGCCTTCTGCGTAACTCAGTCTAAATACAGTCAGCAACTTTTAAAAATATGTTTTCGGCAATTAGCTCCTGGGCAATACAAAGTAGGTTCCTTCTTTTTTTTTCTTTTTTTTTTTTTTTTCAGATATGTGGGAGGTTGAATTAGTTTTAGACTCCCTTGAAACATCTTCTAGTTGTGTTGCTTGAAATGAACCTACACTTCGCTAAATACTGTTTCCAGTAAGCACTAATTTATGAGATTATAGGCCAAGAACTCTGTAGAAACAGGGTTTTTTTTCTATAAGGCAATTTTTAGTGAAAAAATTAGTTAAAAAATATTTTTTCATTAAAATCTGAAAGTGAAAATGTCAGCCAACAAAGTTTCACAACTTTAAAATAGTTGTGTAAGATTTATGTTTATGTAATAATTTGTGTCTGACTTAAGTCACTTTTAAAGTTACATAATTATTTTCTAAAATCCTAATAAAATTTTTAAATTGATCTTAAAACTGATTTGGGATTCTATTTTAAATCTGCTGTTATGCAATGGTGAATAAATTGATAATAAAAGCTCTTAGAGCTGTGGAGGCAAGACAGTAAAAAATCAAATACACATAATGGGTTTTTCTCATCCAATTTTTTTCTTCCAAATCTGGAAAATTATTTTATTCTAAATTTTTTTTTTGTAGAATGCCTACCTTCTTCATGCTGGAAGGTGGTTTTAAATGTGTCTTAATGTGAAAAGTTACATCCTGGATATTGGTACCACGGGGTGGGGGTTTTTGGTTTTTTGGGTTTTTTTTTTTTTTTTTTTTTTGTTTAGTAATGGGCACATATGCCATTGTCCTTGGCTACTAATTTTACTTAAACGAAAAACCCCTGAAAAACACACATGTAAGTACAATGCCAGTTCTGTTTTTTCCAATTAATGCTCAGTTAATGCTTTCCCTTTAGCTGTCTTTTCAATGCTGAAACATTTCTAAGAGAAAATCAGAATCTTGGGTGAAAATCTAATTTAAAGTGCATGTGATGTGCCGCATGCCAGTGTCTTTCAGTGGCAGCCTGCAGACAGCACAGGTGGGCTCAATCCCCTTCCCTTTCTTCCCGAGTACGGAGCTGGTACGTAGCATTGTCCCACATGCGTTGCTCTGTCCCCAAAGCTGCAAAGCCAGCAGTGTGTCTGCAGAGGTGACATGGGAGGGCACGTGCTAGTGCATGCGTTTTTGTGGTCCCTGTTCAGTTTCTCCTTTTTTAGGGAGTGAGGTGTGTGAATTCAGGATTGGCAGTATTGCCCTTGCTAGCCTGTGTAGGGTTATGTGATGAGCTTGACAGCAGCACACTGGGACATCTGTGCTGTCTCCTGAGATGGCTTTCAGTCTGGAGTCAAGCATGGGCTTCCTCACTGTGAAAAAGAGCAAGAGACCTCTTTGATGATTACCCTTCTTCTACCACAGCTTGTTTTTGTCCTGGTGCTACCATGCCGCTCTCCGTATCTACCATAGAGTCTCAATGCAAATGCAGAGCTAGGTAGCGAGAAGATAGAACTGAATTACTGGAGTGATACCTCCTCTCATTTTCTACTGCTCTGGGTCTTGTGCTGTAGTCAAGGTGCTGCCGAGTGCTGTCCCCAGTGCTCATAAAGCATAAAGACCACTAGCATGGGGACCTAACGTATAAAGAACACTAGCCAGGGTTTGTTTATTCCTCTTTTCTATTCAGTCTGTTCCCCTTGAAAAGACAGCTGAAGACCCTGCTATATATATGAACTAACAGTGAGATTTGCTTCCTAGCGTTGGGCTAAAAACAATTTTCAGCTGTTTTCATCAGCTGCAAACACCTGCAGATGGCTTGTCCTGTAAAAGCTGTGGCTTCTGCAAGAATCCAGGAGCAGGAGATGAACCGTGTCATGCAGGATGTTAGTTTGATGTTTATGCAGGTGTTTCAAAAATGGATCCAAGCCTGAAATGTCTCAGAAAGGTACTGAAAGAGAAAAAGCAGATTACTTTTCCCCAGTTAACTAACTTACTTGTGCTGCGAAGTAGATCAGTGTATAATTTCTGCATTGTTAGTGACTGAATTGTTTAAAGTGAATAAACAGTGGAGTACTTGGTCAAGCTTCTGTTTAGCAGAGATGACACTCTTGAAGGAGTGGGACAGATGTCTCTGTTCTGCAAGGGGCATCACCTCTTGCCTGAAAGAGAATACGTTGGGGAAAAAAACAAGCGTAGAGAAGGATGCTCAGCTCAAATTTCGGTCTGTTCACACATAACACCAGGGCAGTTATACAAATGTGCAGCAATCTGCTTTGTCAGGCCTTGTGTAATTCTGTAATTTGTCTTCTTTTGTTTACATAGTTCTCTGTATTCGTTGTCAGTGCCTGCCATGCAGCAGGTGCGAGTTCCAGTGGAGAAGTGCTGGAGGCTGTAGCTGCTGGGTTAGACGTAGCAGATGCGGTGTTCATGGCCAGCGACGTGGGGTGGTACAGCTGCCGCTGCGCTGCTGCCTGCTTTCACATCACTGCGGTGCTGGCCTTGGCCAAGGCTCAAAGCCAGTGCCAGGGGAGGGGGCAGCTCCCAAGTTAATGCCTGTTACAGTTTCCAGCAGGCACAGCTGTTTTCCCTTCTCCTTCCCCCTTCTTCATGTTCACCTTCAGCTTTGCTTTGTGTAAGTCTATAGTGGTTTTATGCATGGAGGAGTTTCTTCTCTAGTGATGCAAAATCTTCCCAAAAATCCAAGTCTTCTGTGTCATGTTGCCAGCAAGGGCCCACCCAAGGCTCTTAACGTAGGCAAAATTAAGCAGTGTTTTTCCAAGGAAATGTTATCTGACTGTTTCCCACTAAGTGAAACAATCTGGATTAAAGTTTGTCATAAAACTCTACTCTTATTCCCTGAAATTCTCTTGACTGCTATGGTATGAAGTAGAATAATGAATTTTAAGTTGAAATCTAATACTTGTTTGCAGGCTTTTGTGTTTGGTAGGCCAGCATTGCAAAGTTTACCACAGATGATGGAGGCAACTTTTTATACTTTCAGTGAGCCTTAACTGCGCAAGGCAGTATTCAGGCTAGTAGATGGAAAAAGTGAGTGTTGGCAGTATATAAATAACATTGCCAGTATTTTCAGTGCTTCTCTAAACTTTCCAGAGCTAGCCTGTTAAATGTAGCTCCTCCCATAGTCAGTGGTGGTTAACTGCCTTGAAAAAAATGAGAGTGCAAGCAGAAAGGGAGCCTTTGATGACTAAGAAGTGTGTGCAAAGGATTAGAAGTTTCTGAAGTGCTGTCATGTTGGTTTAAAAATTTCAGAGGTGAAAATAGCTTTGGGCAGTAAAATGTCTGAACTTATTACTGGTGTCTTCAAGGGAGAAAAACAGTATAGTACAATCATGCCTCTCTGCTTTGGCTAATTTTATGCTGTTACTGCAGTTTAGCTGTTTTTACTATGTGGGTGCTGCTCGTGGCATTTTATAACAGGAAACAATCTAAATTGGTTGTAGAGAAGTATAAACACACATTCAAATCTTAATTTGAATATTGTCATGGTGTCTTGAGCCTGTCTCCTAGCTCCTTTTCCTCTTCCATACCTCTAAAACAGGAACACTACTTTTCTTTGGTCACAGTTGGTCAGAAAATGTAGAATCGTTCCTGTATTTGATGAGAGCTAGGGCAGCAAATTTGCTTTCTCTTAACAAATTTTGAGGAGAACGCTTACTTTTTTCCTTCATGGAAAATGCTACATGACATGCTAATGTTCACAAGAAATGCTCTGCTGCTGCTTTGTAAAAGTGATGCGAGAGCTGGTATATCTAACCAAATTCACAACAGTCAGTGTAAATATAAGTGGAAGGTTTCCAAATCTCTCTGCACTTACACTATTTCCTCTCCCAGCTGGTACTCTTTTTGTGGAGCTTCAAACAATTAAAAGGATATTTGAAGTTTTTTGTATATGTTCTGCCAAATCAGTTCTTCCAAACATAGTTGTTTTTTGCCTTTTTACCAGACCTCCTTGGTCACAACGCACTGCACTACTGCACTATGCATACGATGAGCAAGATACTTTTTAGGTGAGGATAATGAGGCTGTCTTTGGCTGTTGGGAAATGCAAACTTTCATTTGAGGTTCTGTGAACACTGCATAAAACTTAATTTTTTTTTAAAAAAGAAAAATTGCAAAATGTTACTGCTACACAGCTTAGCAAATAGCACTGTACTCATAAAGGAGATTCTTCAGGCCTCTGCAGACCAGCCTCAACCCAGAAGTTAGTCCTCAGCCTAAAACCTGAATCCCTTTCCCAGACCCTGATGAGCCATTTTTAAAATTACGTTCAGTAAGTAAAACTGTAGGATTTTTGCTTCTAGTTTAAAAGCTCCTTACATGGCAATTACCTGCAAACAGCAACATTTTACTGAGGTAAGTCTGAAAATGTTGCACTATGATTTGATACTTTGCTGTACATTTGTATGAATTAAGGCTGTACTGTTGCCAATATTGCTGTAAATTTGGCTGTACTTTTGCCAATATTGCGGTAAACAGAACTGAAAATCAGTACGAGAGCTGTAACAAAATTACACTGAAATATAGTCTCCACAGTGCAGGCTAGGTTGACAGGAAAATGTAACTTTTATTCTGTCTGCACTGTTGTAAGCATGTAGCAGGGGCCCAGTTCTCCATTTCATCACAACAGTACTGTTTCATCCCTGTGCCTGCATCCTCAACTGTAACAGCTGTGGGGAGGCAGCCAAACGTTTTTTTTTCCTTCTAACAAAATTGTCTGTCACAAGCAGAGACGCATTATGTCATGGACCCTTAGCAAGTGGCTTCCTCTGGTGGGATGCGGCGTGCCTGCACTATGCAGGTAAAACGTGGCCTTTTCCAAAGCTCCCTCGCTGCAGGCCACTTCTCTTTCTTGGTGACACCTTCAGAAAAGACAACCTGAAAGTCGTACGTACTAAAAGGTGGGATTAGGCCTAGCGGGCAGTGTGGCAGTACAGGCCGCACTGCTAGCGTGGACAAGCACAGCCAGCAGCGAGGTTGGTAAAGCTTAGCGCGAGGCTGCCTACGCAGGTCAGCCCTGCTGAAGGCCACAGTGACTTTCCTTGCCGATGTTAAGAGTGGAAGTGAAGGAAATCGCCCTTCCGGAGAGGGTGTGTGGATGGCTTCTCCGGGAGCGGAGCTGGAGCTAGAGCATCGCCCAGCCTGTGTGGCACAGCGAGCAGAAACTGGCGTGGTTTGGCAGGCTGGACTGAGGCACGGACGCGTCTTAATCCCGGCACAAAAAGCCTGCCTGGGTGTGTGTTTCGGGGAATCTGGTTTTAACCTGAGTGAGAACTGGAGAACTGTCTCATTGTGTGCCGCTACAAATACTTGTTTGAGAAGAGAGCGGGCCAAGAATGAGCAGAGAGCAATGAAATGAAAAAGATTGCTACTTTTTTTGCAGAGGTCTACCTTTGTGCTGAGTTAACATGTAGCCTGCAGAACTCGCTTCACTGGTGGGCAAAATGGCATGTGCTCCTTCTGTTCCCTCAGTTTCTGTTTGTATAAACAAAGGTAGAACCCTTTGTACTTCCGTCAGATCATTTGGTCTTGTCTCCTAATAATATCTGTCTCTGCATGGACAATGAGCCCCCTTGCTATCTTCTGTGAATTTGTCTGCTGCCATCTTCTGGATACATAAAAATTTTGAGAGGGAAGATGGTAGACTTACGCTGCAGCAGTTGTGTAAGTGCATCTGGCAAGAAGGTGTTTTGGGTATCTGCAAATGCATGACTCTGCTATTCGAGTCTGTAGGGAGGAGGAAAGATGGAAGACAGGCAGCTTCTAACTGACAGGTGAAATGTAGAAGACAAGACGGTAAAGTAAATATGAATATGCAGGTACTTGTTTCAGTGAGATGGTGCCAGATGTCGCTGAGGCAGCCTGCCGCAATGAGTCTGAAATGAGGATGACAGGAAGGCACCAAACTGAGGGAGTCTGTGGAGTGTTGTTCCCATAGGAGTGTCTGGATAGGTAGCTGGAAGTAAGTTATTTTTTTAAATCACCTCAACCTGCTGTAAAGAGTTGGAGAAGACCAGTACAAGCTCCAGAAGTTTAGATAATTTCAGTTGGTTTGGTTTTTTTAATTTTTTTTTTTTTATTTTTTTTAAGTTAAACAGGACAAAAGAAGTGTTATGCTTGGCAAAGAGGGTCATGAATATGCCTACCTACTCGTTTAGTATAGCACCAGCTATAAAACCAAAGCAGAGATGCAAAAAATGGTCCAGTCTTCCCTAACTACAGCATGAGTGTGGGCTTAATGGCAAACCGTACAAACTTATTTATCAAGAGTCATCAGGTACACTGTGTAAATTGCAGGGATTTGAGTGATCACTTCATATGAGACTACAGCAACAAAATTTGACCTTTATTTCTCGCTTCCACGTGTCATTAGATGGACTCAGCTTAAAAAAAAAAAACGAAAAACAAACAAACAAACAAAAAACCCCTCATGAACTAGTGTACTTAAAATATACTCGTTCTGTGAGCACTGTATGCGTGAATTAACTCTAACAATGACTTGTTGTGCCAGAGCTAGTTCTCAGGAGTGTGTAACAGTCTCTTCTTGGAAAAGAGCTAGTTTTGTGTGGAAGTGAGTCAGATGCTTTAAGGGAAAGAACTCAACTTGGCAGCTTACTAAAAATAGAACAATATCCATTACTGTCAGGTAACAGGATAAAATATCCACACTCGATCGAGAGTTCAGTTTGACTGATTCTGGGGTGCACACAGTCAAAGTTGAGCAGGTGCTCTGATACTTAACTACATAGCTGGCATGAGCCCAGGATCACTGGAGAAGATGGCAGCCTCTGCTCTTCCCTGTTGGAATCACCAGCTAGCGGGGTTATTGAGGGACAGATCTGCCTAAAAATGAAGTTTTTCCTTGGCTCCCCAACTGTCTGCACAAGTTGCAGTGCGACCCACAGCAGGCCCTTTTCACTGTTGAACAGGCATCTGTGGTTGAAAGAACTGAGCTGTGGTATTTACCATCCAGTCTACTGGTAGCTGTTCCTAGTGATTGCTCTTGCCTCTGACATGTGAAACTACTGTAAATAGTTATTTGAGGCTTTATTTAAAATCATCTACAGTTAGTGTGTAAGCATCATATAAAATCCTTTCTGATATGTAATTACTATACATAACTAACATGGAATTTCTTCATATCAGGATTAGAAAAAACTTACAAAAACCTGATGGTATCTCTTTTATTTTTAAATTTGAAACTCTAGGCTTTGGATGCTTCTTCCTTTGTTAGGAAATCTTCATGTTATGTGCTGATAAGACAGACTCATCTGCTCTTGCAGCATGTAAATAACCATTACAAGAAGGCTATCCTGAAGTTGTCTGTACTACCAGTGTCTCTTGATCTGTTTTTCACTTATGTTGGAGATTGTATTTTGAGTATCACTGATTGATTTCTGACTTAACATGAAGAATAACAACATGTTATTGGCTTGAAGCAACACGTATGATATATCTCCTAAGGTTAATTGGAGAGTGTTACGCCAGGGTAATACCTAAGAATAACTTAAAAGTCTAATTAGAGTGAGATTCTCGTATTGAAAAGAGTATAGTTACAAATGGACAAAAAACCCTAGCTGTTCAGATACTCTACATAGCTTACCGTACTTATTTGTTCTTGGATAATGAGTATTTTCTATGACTTAGTATTGAAATAGTGTAAGTAGCAAAGGATGGAGATAACTTTTGTCATTTTATTAAAAAGGGACACATTAGACTATGGATTTCTACTGGCAGTCTCAGCTGAGGGACTTGTAAATATTCTGCTTCTGAATGGGAAATAAAATACTTGCTTTTCTTTGACTTCACTTAAAAACTTTCATTCACTGATGGCCCTGCCTTATCCATTTTTTCTTCTTTCCCTCCCACTAAATGGATTTGGGACTGCAGTCATGGCTAACAGATGCAGTTTCTACTGTTCCTCCAGAGCTGATGTTGCTGGCTGTTATCTTGGTGTGGTAGGGGTCTGTCACCCGAGCTTGTTGCATGGTGTTTACCTAGATCAGACCATTATAGAAGAGGAAATGTGCTGTTTTCTACAGTGTGCAAGAAAACACCATGTGTGGATTTAATACTGCATATCAGCTGGTTAATCAGACTAGTTTTTGACTACTTGTAGCACTGCTGCTTGGGACCATCTGACCATGAAAGTGTCGTGTTCCTGTATTCCTTTCAAGACACTGTCTTAAGTAACTACAGCAGCAGATGGTGCACGTTCGAAGGGAGCACACCTGTGGCACTGCATTTATGGAGCTCTTAAAGGCCGTCCATTTTTACAGGAGAGAAGGTAATAAAGTGTACCTCATTAACACAAGGATAGGTCGTATGCCCTTTGCCCCAGAATTGGAAATTCTAAATTTATTTTCATTATTACCAAGATGACTTTAACAAAAATTAAACAATGCTTCCTTAAATTTGTAGATGGCTTTAGATGGTTGAAATGCAGCAGGACCATTAGCTGTTTCACTGCAAAATGTTCTCTGACAAATACCAAGCTAGTGTGCTTATTGTGGTGAAATAAGCCTTCCCCTGTGTGCCTCTAATGGAGCAGTTGTCAGCAGAACCAGAGAAATTCACGTGCTGAAACCCTGCAGCAAGTTTTCCTTAACAATGAGAAACTTTGAAGTTAGTTGCTTTCTCTCCTCCATTTATCCACTGCTCTAACTTCCTTACTAGTCACTTTCTTTCCTTCCAGGAGTAGGTTTCACGCTTTGAAATAGATCATTAGGCCTCTCCCTTATCTCCTGTGTTGTTTGGTTTGGTTTGCCTTTTTTACAGGGCCCCCTCACCTGCTGGTATTGGAATAACTGGGAGGCGCTGGCACAGGAAAGATGTGGTTCAGAGCAGGCGGGCAGGAGTGGCTGGGGTGGGCACTGCCTTTGAGCAGGCTGCCGGGGCAACGGTTTGCAGACCTGCTGCTGTCCGCCGGTGGAAAACCTGTTCCTGCAGTTCTGGAGGTGCTGTACCTCAGTAACAGGGCCTTACTGCGCGTGATGGGGTAGGGCAAGGCCAGTTGCTCTCCCAGTCGCACAGCACTGCGAGCCAGCCACAAACTAATGGAAATAATGCATAAATTAAGTATCAGATGCCCGTGTTGCATTTCAAAGTAATGCAATCCAGTACCTATGCCAGTTCTCTCTGCGTGTGATGGGTTTGCCAGTGCTTTTGCTAAAACATGAGGCATGTGACATAGTTGATTTTTTTATTTGTTTCTTTGGTTTTGTTTTTGCCTTAATTTACAGAACTGGGGCATGACAGAGTCCAAAGGGTTTGTCAGTTCACAAACCAGGAAATGTACTCGCAGCCGGCCATCCCTCTGTGGTTTCTGTTCTGCAAACCTCCCTCCGTCATAAAATAGTTTTTATGGACTGAAAGAGGACTTTGCACCTTTGATAGATTCCACAGGTGCTGCTTCAGCAACAATATAGCTGATATTAAGGAAATAAATGATAAAAGAATTAAAACTAAATTCATCAAACCGAGTCTACAGATTTTAGTTCTATGAATGGAGAGGACAAATGTTTTTTAATACTTTTAAAGCTTCAGGTTATCAGGCTTACAGTTGCTAGCATTTCCTTCTAAAACTTCTTACAGTGCTGATCTGCAACTTACCAAATCCCGAGTCTCCATGACTTTTACTGAAGAAAGCACGTATGTGTCTTTCTTTCGACTCCCTGTATTTAGAACTGTGTAAACTTGAGCTACGTTCTTCTAGCAGCTGGAGAATAAAACCCAGTTAGTCATTATTTAGGAAGCCCGACTTCCCTCAAGTGTACTAGTACCATAATCTACATCAGAATCTGTAAGTCTAGTAGGAGTGGATTTGTAGAGCAAAACAATTGGTGATGCAGATATGTTGTCCTCACTGTATGGGCAGGGGGTACTGGATCTCTTCTCCTTCTGTAGACCAAGTGCTTGTTAGTAGTTAGAGCAAATCTTACTGTTTACTTTTTCAAAGAGGAATTGAGTACATTATGAGTAAAGATATTTGAGACTCACTTCAAAATCCTGAACTACATTTAAAATTTTAACGTAGATGCTGTTTACACTGAGAAGTGCTGGTCTGTTATTATCCAAGTAAGAGAGGCATTCAGATTCTGTAAAGTGTAATTTAAAATGCTCTTTGGTAGAGCTAACACTGCAAAAAAACAGAATTGTGTCATCAACTTTATGTCCCTGTGGATGCTGGAACCCCAAGTTGTGTAGCAGCAACTTGGCCTGTGATCCACACACAGCACACTGTGCAGACCTCATCTGTAGACAAGGTTAGTCCATTTTGGTTGTTTAAGTTGTAGGATTTTTCTTTCAAGGTAGCAGCTCTATTCATCGTTTCTGCTGTCAGAGAGGAAGGATGTTCACTGTTGGATACGGGCAAGGATATGCAGGTGGTGTAATCACTTGTACCCAGCGGGAGCTGCCCACGGGCACCTCTTACAGTGAGCTGGCAGAATTTATCCTGTTACCAGGGGATCTGTGCTGCACAGGTTAACTGTTCTGTAGGTCACTGACGCTTTGATGTACAACAGTCGTCTGGTCACGATTAGCACAATGCGTCCAGAACTGCCAAAGATTGTTACCTCTCTTCCCTGTCCCATGAACTGCCTCATGAATGAGGTGAGGATGCTCATGTTTTTTTTGTTTGGTTGGGTTTTTTTTTCTGTAATCACAGAGCTAGAAATAGCTTGAGTGTCTTTTATTTTTGAAGTCTTACATGCAGGTGAAAGCTTTGCTGTTCAAACATCTTGGGCGCGTTTTATGATAGATACTCTTTAAATCTTTTCTGTAGAGTGTGTAGAGAAATTAAGTGATGAAGATTCAAATGTGACAACAAATCTGACTCATTAAAAAGGTCACCAGTATAGATGAGACTGGTGCTACTGATATGCTCACTTGTTTTGTTTTCCTTACAGAATCAAGGCTATTGAAAGCCCCAACAAAGATGATGACACTCAGTGGCTGACTTACTGGGTTGTGTATGGCGTTTTCAGTATAGTGGAATTCTTCTCTGATATCTTTCTGTCCTGGTTCCCCTTCTACTACATGCTAAAGGTATGTTAGTTTGTGTCCCCTCTCCTAAAATTAAACCTTTGATATAACAGATTTGATGTCCTCAAGAGTGGATAGCTGACAAGAGATTCCCTTGGAATCATTCTGAGGTCACTCCTTATTTTCAGATGCTGCCTATTTATAATTTAGCACTATGAAAGTGATCTATTTACAGCTCGTGGTTTTGTGAGGCAAGAGGGGAAGTTGGGATGGGTGGGAGGAGAAGGTCTGCCATGTTTTAGGAGAAGAAGAGAGAGCGTAGAAGTACCATGGAAAGACTGTTCTTTGTCTTGATGTTCAGGTAGAGTTGGACAAAATGATAGCACGTGGTAAACACTACAGTGGCTCAATTTTTTGCTTTAAGGGCATTAGTGAAAGTGGAATGTAAAATCACAAAGGCAGCAAAAGGAAGTATTAAGTTCTGTGCTACTGAGAGCAAAGAAGGAAATTGGAATGTAAAAATAGTTTGAGTCACACAGACTTCATTTTTAATTAAGCCTACTTTCCTGAAAGAAAATGGAAGATATCAGAAGAGCTTATTTCTAATGTGTATCTGTAATATGGTTTGACTACCAACAATGATTTACTTAATGTGTTCCAAGATTTGTTTTTCAACTAAGGTGTGACTGTATTGCCAGCCAGCCTCAGCATATTAAATTGTTCTGGGAGATAGCTAATTACTGTGTATGCTCTTGGGTAGAAGAGATTCTAGCTTGCTGCAGAGTCAGTTGTTTAGCTTAAAGAACGGTTAAATATTTTCTGTGTCAATGGGCTCTTCTATTCCTTCTCTTTTGCTTTGTTAGTGTGATTTAGCCCCGCTAAAGTTCTTGAAATTATTTGCTTGCCAGCTGTTGTGATGGGATAATTTAAAATTTTAACAGTAATGCCTGATGTTGCCAAATGCTTTTTCCAGGAAATGCCATGTTCTGAAGTATTGACTTGGACAGCTCCGTTACACTTTTGCATTGTTCCTTTTGAATCTTGAACGGGCATAAACTGTGCAATCATTTGGACATTTATTTCCCTGGCTCCCTAAGAAAAAACACATATTTGAACTGCTGCTTCAAACTAAAAATATTCTGGCCTGTCTCACAAAGTTAATCCCCTCTTTCCCCCTCTTTTCTTTTTCTGTTAACCAAAAATGAAAATACTTTTTTTTTTTTCTGGTTTAAGCTTAATGTTTTTGCGAGGTTTTTGAGAAAAATCTGCTAATTTTGAAGTTTAGCATGGGTAACACACATGTGGAAGTTGAACTATATAATACATTGAGACCAAGCCAAATAGTGATAAAAGTGCAAGTTCATGCGATCTGAATAGGCTCCAGAAGGATTGCTTATGGCACTGGAATAATCTGTTCTTACCCACTTAGGCAGCTATTTAACTTCTTCACCTTCAGTTTAGCAGGATTAGGATTATGACTTCACCCATTTTCTGCAGTGGTGTATCCTCGCAGTTCTGAATTCATGGAGTGTATTTTCAGAGCTTCTTCTCTAACTTCTTGGTGGTAAAAGATGTGGCAATGATTTCTTCATGCCAGCACAGGACTCCTTCTGAAGAGCATGCAGTGGAAATTCAGGTTGACCTAGTAAGTGAAGACCAGCCACAGCTGGATCTGATAATACTGTATCAGAAGTACCGCCTCTACATACCGTGGTGGCGTCAACAGGAAGGTACTTTTCTCAGTTCAGCAAAAGCAGCCACACGGAAGCCAGTCTGGTTAATGCACAGCTTGCTGCAGTCACTGCTGGAGGCACACAGAAGTCAAGTATTTACTCTCAGTAGTGAGTAGGAGGAGAGGTTTACTTCTGTGACATGCAGAAGGTGTTGGGTGACAATCAGAAAGCATGGCTCACTGAGCGGAAGGATTGAAGTTACTCCATGGGGGAAAAAGGAGGAAGCAGCTTGCAACTTTCAATCCAGCCATGACTGAAATCTCTTGTAGTCTAGTTTGTGATGTCTCCATGTTTCTTTGATCATGCTATGAAATAGAAGCCCAGATATGACATTCATGCAAATTTCAAGCTTGCTTTTGTTTTCCAAATACGCTAAATTTGCATACTCACATTTATTTGATACAGCTTGTAGCTTCCACTTGACTGAGTTTTAACTGCTCGATATTTCTATATACCTTGGTGTGCAGAGCTGAAACACTGATCATCGCTGCTCCTGTATTTCCCTAAGTCCAGAGCGTAGGCTGTGTTTCCTCAAAGTTTTCAGCACGCTAAGAGTTTTTATAGGTTGGCGAAAGGCCTGTTCAAGAACTCCTCTGAATATGTACTATGATGTTTGCTTATACTTTTGTTCTCCAGTTGAAGACTGTTTTGAGATTTCTTGGGTTTTGTGGGTGTTTTTTTTTTGTAATGCCTACTTCTTATTTCTCTGCTTTTTTTTTTTTTCTCCGAAGCAAAGGACACGGATGCAACTCGTGCATCCATGTGATGTGTATGTGATCTATTTTTTAATATGTATGTTAATTATTTAAATACTTCTTTGGCATTCAGGTATTAAAATACCGTAGTCAGTGAAAATAGCAGAGGTTATCCCAGCAGTATTATTGGTAGTGGGAAGGAAAGGAGACTTCTGACTCTGCTAAAGTTCTGTCTTGAAATATTAGAATGCTGTTTCTGAACAGAATTCTTAGCAGACTCATCACATTGGGTACATTATGCAAACTGCCACTACGAGGTCCTTGGTCAGATGAAGCAGGAGGAGTTGTCATTGTGAGTGTAGCATCGTGCCAAATGTGGCAGTCTGACTCTGCTTCAAGGCAGGGATCCCCTCCTCTGGTCCATGCACCCCATTTAATTAATTATTGATTTTTGCTAAAGAGCTACTTCACTTCCATTAAATCAACATCACGTTTTAATGGCTGCAGTTGTCTATTAGGGTTGTGTTTGTACTTGTGGCTGTATGAGGCGTGTCTTAGATTTCGATAGTCTTCTGCTTCGGAACTGGCTGTGGGCATGCTTGCTGTGTTTCTCATCCGCAGTCGCTTCCCCTGCTGTGGTGTCAAACCCAGCTGTATTTGGGTTCCTGCTGTGAGGGCAAGAACAACTGCTAGCACCAGATCTGAGTGGGTTACACCCAGCTCAGATACCTGCCTGAGCCATTCATTCAATTGTACAAATTCCATTTTCCTTCCTCTGGAGGGTCACAAAGAATATAGTGGGTTGGTTTTTTTCCTAGTTAACAATTTTATCATTCTGAACTTTCCAGACCTTTTTACAAACCACTTTAATAGTCTATGTTGGTTCAGTTTCACGAGAGACAAGGGAAAAATAAACTAAGTTAGCAGTGTGACAGTCTCAAGCTTTGAAAAGACTAAGATTTGCAACTTCAGTATGTGTCCTCTAGAAAACGTGTATAGTAATCTGTTCAGTACATTTCAAAAGTAATAGGTATTTGAGAACAAATCTATAACTGCAAAAGATTTTTTTTTTTTTCCTTGACTAGACTGGGATAAAGCTGTAAAATCAAAATTACTAATTTTGATAATAAAGGGAAAATTCAACTTCTTTTAGTTTCAGAGGAACTTGAACTTACAGCTGAGGGGTTTCCTGAAACAAAGGAGAACTAAGTACTTTTTTGTATATTGGGACAATTTAAATAACTATCAGTAATTGGCCAGTTATTCTTTAAGAGGAGATAAAAATCAATACTTATCAGCTTTCAATGAAAGATAATAATATGAGATAGTACATTTTATTCTTTCTGTTATATTAAGTTTCAAATAATAGAAGCTTTTGAAAATGGATATTCCATCACTTTTTACCGTTATTTTATTTGACCATACTTAATGGTACTGCATCAGTTGCTGCTTATTGATGCCGTATTTTATTGCATGTTGATTTCTTTCCTTTAATTCATTGAAATGTTCTTGGTAGGCATTCTCACTGATGGGCACCTAACTTTGAAAAAACCTTTCTTTCTCTTCTGGGAAAACCCTCCTTTAAGTCATTCTGTTCAGACATCGTGACCAAATAGGTGAAAGAATAAAGCTTAAAGCTTACCTAAAAAGATGAGAAATTAGTTTGGCAAAATCTTCTGTAGAAGGCAGTTGTTATCCCCATGAATCACATATCCTTTTCAAAGAGATCGCCTGTCAAGATACCTCTCCAGCTCCAAATATAGAACTGGTTTTCGCCAGGGGAATGAGAAGTGGCCTTAAAGAAAAAAGCACTAGCAATCTCCTCCAAAACCAAGAGGCTAAAGATGTTTTCTTCAACTGATGTGCGTCAGTGGCATCAGTGTGCACTGCAGTGAAGAGAAAGCCAGAATTTTACAGGTGTGAAGAGCAGAACCTACAGAACAGTCAATCTCAATGTCTCTTATCTGAGGAAGAATAGAGGGAGGATATTCCGAAATACTTGAAAGCCTTGCCTGAAGAAGACTATGTGGTTTTCATAATTGAAAAGGGATTTTATTATATTTTTTCCTTTTTATTAAATTTGGCCTTGTAATGGTCAAATTGTTATTTAGGAGTTTCTTATGTAATACAAAAACAAATACTTGGATGTGGTTTTGTCTTTGCAGTTTTCCAGTGGGAAATCAAAAGTATGAGGGGAAGGAGAGGAGACAGAAACGTCTGGCTACGCACGGTGAATTCTGAAGGGATACTAGTGATCAAATTAGTTTCTAGGAAATGCGCTTGCACCATGCAATGTGCAGGAAACCTCATGAATAAATAAACTTTGCTTATATTTTTTAAGTGACTTTCAGAAGCTCTAGCCACAAGCATTGAAACATCTCTTCGGCTGCTGTGGATACTGCTGTGAAAACTGGAAAACCTCTGAAATCTAAGCTATTTAAATAAGTGCTACTGTATTTAAACGCAGACATTTAAGTTGCTTATGGGTTTATTGTAGCTTAAATGGTCAGTTTGTTTTTTGGTGCCTAACTTAGCTAATTGTGTGTTTTCTTCAGGAGGAGGAGTTGTTCCTGTTGTGTTTTCTCCTCTTCTCCTCTGACAAATGTATGGCAATCCTCAAACATCTAATCATGTTTAACATCAAAACAAAGTACATTTTGTCTGAGGCTGGGGTAGTTTTGGTTTGTGTTTTAAGAAAAGGTGGCCTGTGAAAAGCTATTCTGCTTTCATTTTCTGGAGAGGCTTTTAACATGGAATTATGTTGTACTGTTTATGTCTGGAAAGAACTGTACAATTGCTGATAATATTTACTTAATTTTGTTGCTGTTTTATCCTGTAAAATCTTTAGACATACTTTCAGAGCTCAAGCAAATTTAGTTATGGCACTCCCTGTCCCTTATATGTTCTGAACTTGTTTCGCACAGCGATCTTTGTGTTGTGTGTGACAGTGTAACTGAAGCCGAATAAAGGTGTTTCAGTAGTAAAAAGAGACATTTGGTAATATGTGTAATGGCTGTCTTTCCAATCCCCTTTGTAAGGTGTTTGGTTTTTTCCCCCAGGGACCAGATTGTTTTATAAAAGCGATCTAAACTGTACAATCCAAAAATGTGGCCCATATCTGTGCGCAGCTTGGATAGATCTTTTCTCTTTGTCACTTTAGCTCTGGGATGTGCACAATCCCATTCTTTCCACTGCTGCATTTTCAAAGCAAGGAGGCAGAGAGGACATGGATGTGTTTTGGCTGGATTTAAGTGATTTAGGGGCCTAGACCTTCAGTCATACCTGTGCCACATCATTTAGAAGTAGCCAGAGAGACTAATGTTTTGTCTAATCAGCTTTTATACTTCTACCGTAGGGAATTAAAAAAGAAGTTCATGCAATCTTGATACATCTGTTACCAGATAATCTTCACTGCTAGAGCCCTCCTCCTTTATCCTATCAGTATCCAGGAAATTACTGCAACCACACAAAACAAAGGGGCTAACGTTCTGTTTTAAATATGCTCAAGTCTGTGGCAGAGTCAGGAAGGCATGCTACACCTTGTCTCCTGTTCATTTCTGCTACTTATGCAGATGTGCTTCTTCCTTGCAGTGTGGCTTCCTGTTGTGGTGCATGGCTCCAAGTCCTTCTAATGGGGCAGAGTTTCTCTATCGTCGAATTATCCGGCCTTTCTTCCTGAAGCACGAAGCTCAGCTTGACAGTGTTGTTAAAGACCTGAAAGACAAGGCTGCAGAGACTGCAGATACCATCACTAAGGAAGGTGAGGAACAGACCGTTCGGTAGTCACATCAAGTAGGAGGAATTTCTGTGGGCATCTCTAATATTACAGTTAATATTCATCCTCTGGGGAAAAAAAAATTTAGATAAGACCATGTAAATTATAATGGAGAAATTAAATTTGGATGAAGATGCCAGCAAAAGAGGACTGCAGTGGATCTTGATTTCTAGGAGTGCTTACTTTCTAGCATACTTTCTATCAAACCATGTAGATTGCATAATTTTGCTTCTATTTCCTTGCATTCTATAGTGGACCCTTGCACTCTAAAATGTCTATTGATAGTTTTATGAATAAGAGAAGGAAATGTATTAAGTAGCTAAAATAAAGATTTGTTTACATTTCATTTAAAATTAAATTTATTTATAAGACTTCAAAGCACCTTAAGTCTCCTTTTGCCCAAGCAATGTATGCAGTCTCATTTCCTCTTACCAGCTTAAGCTGTTTTCCTGTCAGTGTCTAATTGATCCGTCTTTCTCAACTATGCTTGAAAATTTTGCTGCATGACCCTTCCTGAATCATTATTGTTAGACAAGTAGCTTAAATAATGCTTTTCAGTGTTGCACGTAAGATTTTTTTTCTGCCCTCGTTCCATCACTTATTCTTTCTTTTTCCTATTTTTACATATAAAGATTTCCACATATGTGTGTGTGCATGATTTCTTTAGAAGAATGTATATATGTACACACACACATCAGCGTTATTCCTGACCTATTTCACCAGCTTGGTAGTATATTTCTTGCTGTAAACCTGTATGTCCCAAACACTGTAAACAGCTCTGATTTATTGATATAATAGTTGTAAGTCAGTCTGTGCTGTTTATTGTGCCGTTCGTTGCTTATGGTTTATTTTAAAAAATCTTTAAATGATGAGTTTTATCACTATGTCTGTGTGTATGAAAGCTATGATTCTTCTTTTGTGACCTAAAAGGAAAATTATTTTTTTAATGCAGCTCAAGAACACTGAATAAGCCACTTATGCTGTAGGTCTCTAAGATTAAACTTGCCTTTATTTTCCTGCAGCCAAGAAAGCAACAGTGAACTTACTGGGTGAAGAAAAGAAGAGCACTTAAACTGTTAACTGGATAAAGTTTCCCTACCACCTCCTTTATGAAGCTTGATGTTACTGGGAACTGTGGTATAACTTTAATAATATTGCCTTGGAAACATTTTGATATATTAAAGGAATGTGTTGTAAGTTTGCTTACTACTTTGCTGTGTCTATATAGAAAGTAAGCATTTTTATTTAAAAGCAATGCAGCATCTGAAGCTTAATGAAAATATTTTACTCATCTTCATGAAGAAGAAATCTTTCAGCAAGCTGTTTCTGCAGTAACATAAATAAAAAGTATATATCCCACAGGCTCTGCACTTCAGTTATCTCTGTGTATGTAGTTACTTTGAGCGTAGTGCATCTGGAAACATGAAGCTGTTGTGTAATGAAAATACTAGCTGAATGGATCTTCTTGAAAATACAGGAAGTTCTTGCGAGAAATGGCATAATGGATGTATTCCCCACCAGCAAAGTTGTAAATTATGAAGTTGTGTGTTCTAGGCACCTGATGATAGAGATGATGCACTATGGCATGTTTTGTTGTAACACAATATTTGGTACAGTGTGCGTATTCCTAAATGGATAGATACTAAATATAGGAAAGAGTAACTTCATTAAAGAGATCAAACTTATGTTAGCGTGAAGTAATTTGCCAGAAATGGGTGCATTAAATTGCACAAGATGCCTAAAGTACAACTGTTTGCCTCTTGCCACACAAAGTTGTCATGTAAAGACATGTTGTTGTTAATCTAGCATCTGTTGCTAACAGAGTGCCTTTTAAGATCACACTCACAGGCACGAGCCACCTTTCACTAGGGGGTGATACCGTTACTGACATTTTTTCCTAAAGTCCTGTTGAAATATTAACTGCCTTGCGTGTCGGTCCTCAGAACTACATCATTAATGGGATGGACTACAACCTCCCATGACCTTTTTCTGCTCATAAAAATCTGCAGTCTCTTCTGACTGTACTAAGAACAACTTTGCATGAGCTCTGAAACTTCCTGAGTAGAGATGCGGTTGTCATTACTGGGTATATTCCTGACCAATCGGTGAGAAAGCAACCAAAGCTGCTGAGAGAAAGGCTTTTTTTGCAATCAGCGGAAAATAATTTTTTTTTCTAGATCTGAATCTGAATTTACTCTTTCACACTGCAGTATTTGCAACAAATTCAGCATGAATTACTGAAATCTCCTTGTTCTTATCTCCATTGTGATGTTTCTTTAAAGCCTACAATAATGCTATGGCAGTTCCTAACTCACTGAACATGCAGAAGGTAAGCTTAAGCTTTTGAGATAATAAAAGTGATTTCTGGTCCTTGATCTTAAGTTCAAAAGATTTAATCTTAAAATAGACTTTTGAAGACTTTGGGCATTCTGCAACAAGTTGGATATATAAATTTTGCTGAGATGCAGTTCTTGCATCTCTCTATAAATTTTGAGATGCAAGAATTGCGTATGAGTGAAGCACATAGTGCAACAGCAGATCTGTGTGTTTTAAATTTGAGAGATATGTATTGGAAGAAGAGATGTAAAAGAGTCTTAAGAGGAAGCATTTTAAGCTGGAAAACACAGCCCTTACCACTGTCAACTTTGGTGGGGAAATGTGAGACTGACTGTGCATTGTTTTCTGTCGTAGAGCATGCAGTTTATCATTTGAAGGAAAAAATGTAAAATATCACAGCTAATCATTCCATGACAACTTCTTGTTATGAGTGGGTGTGCTGAAGAGGATAAAGTTTACGGCAAAGTTGTAGATGTAAGCAAGTAAGTTTGAAGTGACTCACCCTTTAAGTGATTTAATTTCTTGTCTTATCTTGCTGTGTCTTAAACCCACTGAACTTCTCTGTAAGCTGTACCAAATCCTAGTGCTGTGTTTTAAACGCTGTCAGCTGCGTATCTAACAGTCATGTGGCCAGTGTAATTTAGCTTCAGCTCTTGAAATAATAAGTAATAAAACCAAATATACTTTATAGTCTATTTGATTTAGGTACAAATTACTACATAACTTCTCTAAAAGCTGCTGCTAACTCTTAGACTTTCTAAGCCTAACAAGGTCTGCAGTGGGAGACGGAACCTATTTTTCTTTCCTTATATTACTTGACAGTTCTTCCACTGTTATTAATGGGGATAAAACATTTCTAGGTAAGGGTTAAAACATTCCCTTACATCTCTCTTAGAAGTTAACAGTTAGGCTTTAAATCCGCTTCTTGTCCTTTGTCCTGGTTTTGGCTGGGATGGAGTTAATTTTCTTCCATGTACTGCTGTGTTTTGGATATAGGATGAGGAGATATGTTGATAATACACTGACTGATGTTATGAGTTGTTGCTCAGAGATCAAGGACTTTTTTCAGCTTCCCAGGTTTTGCTAATGTGCAGGAAGCTGGGAGGGTCAGCACAGTTGACCCAAACTGGCCAAAGGAAGTATTCCATGCCATAAAATGTCCTACTCAGTATGTAAGTGGGGGTTGGCCAGTGGGCAGCTCTCTTGCTGCTTGGGATTGTTCTGGGATAGTTTTCAGTTTTTGTTCTGTCATTACTGTGCAGGACCAGATGTATTGGTCATTGGGTGGTGAGAAATTGTGCATTGTTTTGTGTATTTTATTATCCCTATATTTTGTTATTTTCAGTCCTAGTAAACTGTCTTTAGCTCAACCCACGAGTTTTCCTTTCTTCCTAATTCTCTCCCCTATCCCACTGGGGAGTGGGATTGTGAGCAAGCAGCTGTGTGGTACTTGATTGCTGACTAATGTTAAACCATGACACTTTACAATTTGATATTTCTTGACCAGCAGCTAAATTCAGTGCTCCTTTGTCAGATTTCTACTTGAAGTAGAACTAACATCTGTTACCAGAACTTGATCTTGTTTGCCTGGATGTAAGTAGAAATGAATGAATTTCTGTGGCAAGTTATGCTTTCCTGCAAGTAACTCCACTGGACTGACCCCACGGATGAGTGTCTTTCTCAGTCTCCTTCACAAAATCTATGCGCAAATGTTGGTATGCACAGCTGCTCCATGTCTGTACTAAAGCTGAAATGTGCTACGTAAAAATGGACACAAATAAAGAGATTCTTACAGGACTGGTATGATGCCTCAGTATTTCTTAAGAACCCTATACATCAACACTGAAAACCTGATTACTTTAAGGTGGCAGACTGTCTTCACAGGATAGTTACTTTTTAATCCAAACTTCTTTACTGTAGAACTAGTAGAAACCTCTCTCAAAGTCTGAAGGAAGTACTTCTGTTTTAGAGCGTCAGGCCTTGACAGAAGAGTTTGGAATACAGATCTGTTCGCAACAGTGAGCACTCCACGTGGCTGCCTACGCAGTGCAGCTTTCCAGACTTCATTCCCAAGGAATCAGGTTTAGGGTTCCTTAGAAAAGTAGAGAGGAAAAAGGGTAAACTACAGCCATTTCAAAGTTTCTTCCTCGCCCATTGGTTTTCTAGTGTTCCATAAGTGACCTAAACAAATAATGCTGCACAGTTCTTGGCAGGTTGAGGAGGGTTACACTTTCAGTTCTTTCTGTTATCACTGTCAAGTAGGACATTTCTGCTTTATCCTACACATTCCAAACTCAGCAAAAAGGAAAACCAGTTCAGCAAAACATTTCAAAAACCCACAGGGATAACATCACCACTAGTGATAGTAAAATTAAACCAAAGTGCTCAAACCAAAGCCAGATAATAAAGAATAGAAATTATTGTAAGTAGTGGAAGATGTGACTAATATTTCTCAGGTCAAGCCCTCACAACTTTTTAAAATTTCATAAATTTAAGAAAGTTTCTTGAGTTTGCATTCCAATTTTGTCAACTCTGTTTAAATAGTCTGAGAATCAACACAAAAATCCCGTGACTAATTCCCTAAGCTACCGCTCACTTCCATTTCATGTTCAACCAACACGATCTTCCTTACGCAAAGGAGGAAGAACAGAGTTTTAAAAAAACAAAATAAAATTCTTGTAGGTCGAGCTAGTCAGTATTTCCTATAAACTACGTGTTTTGCAACTGTGCAAGTATAGCAAACATCAGTCTTGTCTTTCCAGAACTTCTACATCCAGTGTGATGGAATGAAAAGTACTCGAGGATTAACAGCAAGGACCACTAAGCCAGTCCTTGGTTGTTCAATCATGTTGACATAACTTACTGAAAAATAAATTTCCTACTGGTACATAAACCATTAAGATAGATAGTCTGAAGAAAAAAAATCCTCAGATGACTCATGAAATAAAATAATTAAAGATTAACTTTCTTAAATTTAGCATCTTTTGGAAGGACATGTAGTTGACAGCTTTGCTGAGGCTATGGAATTCCACAAAACAAATAATACTTTGTATACCTGCCATTTTGTATTATTGCATCCTTGCAGGAGGAGAATTCTGAAAACACAACACCTTCCCACCTTGTCTTAAAAGTGGGATCATTTACACGGTGTGCAGTAGGCCCATCTTACGCACAGAGCAGAGATATTTATTCATTTCATTTCTGTGCACAGATGGGTGCTAGGTGGTCATTCCATAAAGCTGGCACATCTGGTTATGATCACGTTACAAATCTATACAATTCAGCGTAAGAGTTCCACCTTTCAGTTGCGCCCACTTAACCACAATTGGTTAGTTCTTACATTAGTTTAAAGATAAAATACTTCTTAAATTTACTATGCATGCTCGGTGAGTAGGGATCCACCAGAGGAGGGGGGATTTCAGGGCTAGAGGTGTGGTTTTCATGTTGTAATGAGAGAGTTCACTTTGAGTACACTAATTAGTAGGATTTTGCTGACCATTCGCAGCCTTTGTCAATGTTCTGCACCTGCAAGGCCACACATCCCCCGAGTTTAATAAATATTTTTGTGCTCTGAGTCCCTCCTTATCTGCTTGGGCTTCTCTAGCAGGTCTGCTCTCCTTGAGCCTGCCTTGGTGTCTCTTTGTTGCGGCAGATTTACGGCATCGTCCTGCGGGTTCAGGGCCACGTCTGCCCTGTTACTCTTTGCTTATCTTGGTTCTCCCTTTGCCTTGCTGACTTCATGTTCCTTTGACAGTTGTCCAGCTTTCAGCACCTTCTGGGGCAGGACATTCTTTTATCAGTTTCTCTTCAAGGGCATAGTTGTTAGCAGAGTGTGCGTTGTTTATACAAAGGAACTTGGCTTGCTCAAGCCAGATTTTGTTTCACCAAGATATGCATTGTCCTTGTCTAACAGAAAATTTCATAAAAACTAATTGTGTAAATTTCATTAAAATTTCATTAATGTATATTACCCACACCCAACCCCCCTCCTCCCCCCCAAACCTTGATAGAGAAAAAAAAAAAAGGCACACATTCCCTTTCATAAGAAATAGCAATACAGTGCAGGATACTCAGCTCCCACCTGGCGCGTGCCCTGCTCTCTCCCGGGTCCCATGCTACAAACGAGTGTCAGTTTCCTCCCACCTCCCTTACACCAGCCACTGCAGGCATCCAATTCTCACATCTTTTCAGGGCTTTTAGCAAAAGGCAGCTCCTTTGGTAGCTGTTTTACCAGATCTAATCTGCAGCTGCACGTGTGCTGACCACCCAGCATATTAACTGCAGTTTGGTCAACCAGAAAGGACAAACACTCATTCTCCTTGCTTTTCCTTGTCCCATCTGGGACATGGAAATTTTCTTCACTGGATGATACATTACCGTAGTCTTATCTCCTAACGTGACCCCTCAGCTTCACGACTTACAGGAACTTACTGTCTTTGAGACCCCTACTCTTTTTATCATGTCAACCAAATGACTCCACAAGCTCAGAAGTTACAAAGCAACAGATGAAGAGAGTATTTGTATTAAGTCTTTTTTTCCTTTGGTGCAGGGGAGGGGTGCGAGGGGGGAGGAAGGTCTTTGAAAAGCAAGGTTATTATTTTATCCTAAGAGGTAAAATAACCCCATAAAGGCCAGTAACAGGAAGAAGCTAAATAACTGGTATTCAGTAACAAGACTCGTGGGA
This sequence comes from Tetrax tetrax, assembly GCA_009806455.1. Taxonomy (NCBI): domain Eukaryota; kingdom Metazoa; phylum Chordata; class Aves; order Otidiformes; family Otididae; genus Tetrax; species Tetrax tetrax. Next base: position 24,953 of record WHYT01005630.1, read on the forward strand.
ACAGTTCAAAGCTGCACTGGGGGGACTCAGACTTGACACGAGGAAGCATTTCTTTACTGAGAAAGTGGTCAAACCTTGGCCCTGGCTTCCTGGAGAGGTGGGCAATGCCCCACAGCTGTCAGTGTTTCAGAGGCATTTGGACCTTAATAATTTAACTTTTGGTCAGTCCTGAAGTGGCCAGGCAGTTGGACTAGATGACTGTTGTAGGTCTCTTCCAACTGGAATATTATTTTCCTTTCCATGCCATTCCATTCTGACACAGCTACAGCCAGAGAAGGACACAAGGGAGCCACACCACATTCCATGCTCTCAGTACAGCACATCCGAATTTCCCAGGTGTATGTGCTGCCTCCAGAGGAAATTCTGGCTAAAGGCTTTAGGTAGTTGAGTGTCTTCAAATCTGCTTAATGTCCAGCGTCAATGCTCCCATTTGTGGCTGACACAGAAATCATTACAAGGATTCTGCGCTCACATGTCCATGTCAAATGTTTAATCTTCGTCGAGGTACCCAAAACACAGTGTAGGAAAATAGCAAGTGTACACTTTGAATTAGCTATGTTAGTACCTCCTGGAGGGACACTGTCGTGGCCATGTTCCTCACGTACCAGCTGCAGAGTCAATTCCCACTCTGCGATGTCTGCCTGTGTTAACATTGCCACCTACAGGAAACCACAGACCACAGTGTCATTTCAGTAACGATACTGCTTAAGCGAATTCTCACAGAAAACTGTAAAAGTGAGACAGGTGAAATAATAAAAATACACCCATTATAACCCACTTTTTCCCCTCAAAAAAAGTACTCTTTTATTGACAGCATTGAGACCAACAGTTACAGTATTTCTATATTTTTACAGCAGCCTTGTCTCCAATCCCAGTGCCACAACAGCCATCTTCCCTGCTCCCAAGGCCTGAGGGAGTGAAGGGGAGAGGGGAAGGGTGTTGCGTAAGAGGGAAAGACCCGCAGAAGAACCTGACTTACCATCTTGACCCACTTGTTTTTAACCCTCTAAGGAAAGCAGTTTATTAAAAAAAAAAAAACAGGAAATACAGAAATGGAAGTCCGGCTTGTAAATTTAAACCTGTCAGGAAAGGGGGAGTTGTGTTTTAAACCTTCTGATGCCAAATTTCAGAATAAATACTGCTCACATCATGTCCTTACTCTAAAGCCAGACAGAAATCAAAAAAGCAAAACACTGACCTCAGTTAAAGATGGAGGATGTTGTAGTTTTGCCCCACTCGGGATCAGGCTATGCAGCCTCTCACTCACTGTCCCCACTTGCTGAGGGAACGGAGGAGACAGTATAACAAAAAGGCTCAAGGTGTGAGATAAGGACAGGGAGAGATCATTCAAGTTACCGTTATGGACAAAACAAATTTGTCTTGGGGAAAACCACTTCAATGTATTATTAATAAAACCAAAGCAGGATAATGTGGAAGAGAACAAAACAACTTCCCCCCACCCCTCCTCTTCCCAGGCTTACCTTCATTTCAATTATCTCTGCCTCCTTCCCCCTCCCCGTGCAGCACAGAGAATAGCGAATGGGGGTTGTGGTCAGCTCTTCACACTTTGTTTTACGCCACTGCTTCCTCCTTGAGGGAAAAACTCCTTACATTCCTCCCCTGCCCCGGCGTGGGGCCCTCCCCGGGCTGCAGGGGGATCCCTGCTCCTGCGGGGCCTCCATGGGCTGCAGGGGCACAGCCGGCCTCACCATGGGCTGCACCTCGGGCTGCAGGGGAATCTCTGCCGGGAGCAGCAGCACTGCTCCCCCTCCTGCTGCACTGACCTTGGCGTCTGCAGCCGTTCCTCTCACAAGAAATTCTTCACAACCGGCTCAGGCAGACGCCTCTCAGGTTCTCCTCACATCTCATCTCCACTTCTTGCAGCCGGGTCAGGTCGAGTTGGGCCCAGTCGGCCGCCCAGCGGGAGGCCAGAGGGCGAGGGCTGCAAGGCCCACAAGGCTCGCGCCTCCCTCTCTGTGCTCCAGCTTTTTTTTTTTTCTCGTTTCCCACCTTCTTAAATATGTTATCACAGAGGCATTATCACTGAACATTCCATCACCAATTGGCTAGCAGCAGGTCCACCCTAGACCCAGACAAAGGGAAACAACTTGCAGCAGTTTCTTACAGAGCTGCCACTGTAGCCCCCCCCACTAAACAAAACCAGCGCAAGGGATAAGCAGGCAGGGGTTGCGGGAATCAGACTTCAACTCCCTCCTGGTACTAATCATCTGATTTCCACACTTACAAAGTATCACAGACAGGAAACACAATTGACTTTGAACTCCTCGCAAGTCAGGGGCTCTAAGCAATTGCAGTATCAGTACCTACTGGCGTCGACTTCAGGGGGCACTGGTAACTCCCCCTCTGTTTGAAAAAGATGCAGTTGAGTGGAACAAGAAATGTAAGAACACGAGAACACTCAAACCACAAGTACGCTTCAGCAGGGATATCCTCAGGAACTTTACCAAGCTTCATTACTTTAGAATAGTTATTAGATGTCTAGATATGTTTTGAATGATGTTTATCTTTAAAATTGGAAAAGGTGATGCTATGGAACAGCATACCTAATAGACAAACCCTAAAAGAGAACACAGACACATGAAACATTCATCAAAAATAATCTGATAACGTGCTTCCAGTGGTCACCTGTGAAAGCATTCAGCTAACTTGTTTTCATGTAGTAAGGATTAGAAAACTCATGCAGGATTTTTGTTTTTAAACTCAAAACAGGTACTGCTGCTTCTTTTTCAGTCTCCTTACACTAAACCATTCCTCATTTACTTCCACAGTACATTTCTTAATTACTTCAAAGGAGCCTTGCTACTGGACAGCTGTTCTGACCAACTCATCTTCTCCAAGTAACTTCCTGTCCCTGTCTGGCCTCAGCCATCTCATACAAATAGTATTTGCCAGGGAGAAAATAAAGCTACATTTCCTAAGTGCTCAAACAACAACCCAGAATAGGATAATATAGTATCTTGTACCGTACAAGACACAAAGGAGCTCTTTCTTTTCAAATTATTGTAAAACTACAATATTGTCCTTACAACATATGTCACCGACTTCTTTACAACTGTGGTGGAGAAATTAACACTTCTAAAAACCAGAAATTTTATAGAATACTTTTTTTCTAAAATTAACACATCACCTTTATTAGTACACTTGACAGTTGTGAAAGACACTAGCAAAGGAAGTTTACAGAGCCAGAACTTCTTTACATTTTTCTGTAGGTGATGAAGACTCTCTAGAATTAAAGACAATCACTTCACTAGCAAAGATAAATGGTTTACTAAGGCAAGCAGTTTTACTATATCTAGTGTGCATAAGAATATTTATTTATTTATCAAAAGCGGTATATTTCTTCTGGAAATAACAATTCTCCCACCCACCCCATTTGCCTATGTTCTTCCACTTTTAAAACTGGATGCTAGCTTCAGACTTGCAGGTTGTGTGTGAAGACAGATTTACTGTTACAGACACAGGGCAGCTACATGCATTCCAGTTCCCAGAGAAGCAGGCAGTTCTATTCCGTTTCACCTCTTTATTTCTTGCTTGTATCTTTCACTTCAAAGTTGCAGCAAGTCATGTGTCCATCCATATTTGTCTTAAGTACAATTATGTGTGGTAACAATTATTCCAGATGTGAGCTCATTTCTTTTTCTTCCCTTTACCTTTCTTGCCTCCCTCTCCTTGCTGAAGGTTTTGATCGCCACTTCCCATCTTTTGGGTTCTTGTTTTCAGTTTGGGAATAGTTTCTGCAGCATACAACATCACCGATTTACCTGAAAATACAGGGAGAGATGAACGCATGACTACTATGTTAAAAATATTTGCATAATTTTCAAAGTTAGAAACTTCAATCCCACTTTAGATTTTAAACTAGACATAAAGCTTAGGCATTCTGCTTCCTTTCTCTGTGAAAAACTTACCAACTTTGTTTTTTATTTTGTTTTTAAAAAGTGCAGGACAGAAATGTCATAACATACTGGAACTGGCATATAACCTGACAACCTCTAAAGTCTACATCCTTCCTGTTCCTCTTTACCTTCACTGTTTAATGGCCTAAAATACCTGGGAAGAATGACTAGGCAAAAACTACAAGCATTTTTAAAAAGGCACATTGTCTCCCAGCGGGAATATCGTTTCCAATCATCTCCTTCTGACCAACAGCACTCTTACGCTGCTCTAGGTTCAGTATTCTTCTTGCTCTTTCCTATTTGCTTCCTTTTTACACACTGATTACCCATTGGGAAAATGCAAAAGACTAGTTCATTTTGCATGACAAGTAATGTAGTCTTGTTAATTAGTTAAAGGGAGCTGATACATTGTTAATTTATGAAAATGGCCAGCAGAAAACTCCAATCTGTATTGTATTTTATCAGTTTGGCACCCATACTGGTATCTAGCTGATGTACGTGACCCAAGAAAAAGGTGTAATTTAGCCATTTTAGTAACAAAACTTGTTTTGACTGTCAACAAAACATAAGGCAAAACCAAATGACTGCTTTGTTCAACACACCAATCACACAACATTCTTCACAACCCTCTTCAATCCAAGTGCTGAAGAAATAGTAGAATCAGAGGACAGCGTTTTACAAACTCCACTCAATGCTCACACATCAACTTGATTTGGTTGACTTATATATGCAAACAGACTTAACCTAAAGTTGTAAAATGTGTAATAGTAAAACCACTTAAACAAGCCTGTAACATAACAAAATAATCAAAGTATTTCTGTTTTAGTAACAGATAAAGTGCCTAACTCAGGCCCTCTACTTACGTGTTGGAAACTGAGGTAAACATGGGTTGCCATCATCTTGTTTGAGCTGGATTCGTACTCTCCCTCTGTACTGCACATCTCTGTTCCACTCTCTAGGATACATCTTATTTTTCTGTTATATAAAAGGAAAAATTTATGGTAAGTACTGGAATAATTTTCTGGAAAATTTGTCAGGCAATCGACCTAAGTCATAGCAGCTTGCAATTCCACTGAAGAGATGCAAACCATAACTGTAGCTCTCCAACAGCGTCACCCACCATTTAGCCACTGCAGTAGTATCCAAAGCTGTAAGGCAGCTTTTTCAGAAGCATTGCTGCAACCAACTGTGGGTATTGAACAATTTAGCAAGTAACCTGCTACAGGGACTGTTCTTTCTCGCCAGTCCGGACCCCAGCGACACAGGTTTTTGTTTCACCTCCACAGCCACAAACCCTTCGGGACCCCTAGAGACAGCAGGTCACAGTCTGAGGCCCACTGCTTCTGGATACTCAAAGCCTTCATTGTTGTTAAAATGTTGCCAAGTTTCTTCCTGGTACTGGCTATTTCACAGACTGGTGTGCGCTAAATATTCAAATATATTCGACTTCTTCTGAAAAGCAAAGTGATATTGTATTCATTTTTGGATACCAGTCACACTCTTAGATGAGGACATAAATTCTTTAGTAAAGAACTGCCAGAAAATTCAACAGCATTTTAAAGCAATAATTACTTCGGAAAATTAATTGCCAAATTACTTCTCTAGAAACCCAGACTCATTCCCTAATAAAAAAGTAACCAACTTAAACTATTTGAACAACAAGCACGTATTGCAATTAAAAATTAATATTCTCTGGCTAAAACATAACTCCAAAGGACCCTGACAATTTCAACCACCAGAATCCCATTCCTACGGGACAGTGATTCTAAGACCTTTCATTAAAAAGATGCTTTTTTAAAAGTTTAGTTTTTGGAGTTGCAGCTTGCAAAATTAGCTTTTATTCTGACACACTTTTAAGCATCTAGGATAGTCTTCTCAGAAGGACAGTTAATTAAAATAATATTTTAATAAGCTTAAAAAGTGGCATCCTCTCAGACATCTAGGTTATTCCTGCCTTGCAAACAGTTTTCCAACATTTACTTCATCATTTTGGTCAGTTATTACTCAAAGCAAGGAAATATCTTGGCCAATAATAAAAACTTCTCAATTGTAATTTATCTTGTCTGTCAGAAAAGATACAAAGAAAAAAGAACAGAGACACATACCAAGTTTTGGGGTGGGTTTTTGTTTTTTTTTTATTTTTAAATTACCTCTAATAGCACATTGAATCCAACTGCTGCACATACATCTTGAATTTCCGTCGATGTGGGATTTTCAACAGCCTGTTGAAACAATGTGTTAATTATTTTTCAATGATGAACTATCTATACAGCAACAGTTAGCAGTTTCACACCCTGTACTCTGTAACTAGAAAAAGCAGATGGAGAAAGACAAGGTACTTCAAGTAATGCCAAATCTACTGTAGAAGTCACCTGTGAGCACTTCTATGGTCTAGAAAAAAATAAAATAAAAAAATAAAATAAAAAAAAAGATAAAACTTCAATAAAACAGGAAACAGACAAGACAGAATTAATTAGGATGGGAACAAGTGAAATAATTGCTTAAGGAAAGTAACTGAAATTAAATAACATTTATTCTATTTACCAAAAAAAAAAACCCAAAACCATGAATCAGCAACAGCAAACCTATAGCAAGGACTGAAGGAGAAAAGAACAGAAACTTTGTAGACACAGGGCAGCAGATTCCTCCCATAGATAGATCTTGAGATTTTATTTTTAACTATTATCAGAAAAAAATCCCAACCCTAAGTGGTGAGAAAAGCCCTTTATATTCCCAGCACTGCTTGTTAAAATATCAATGAGTAAGATGATTAAAAACTATTTCTGGGCAGATTGTGCCACAGGCATTGTAAGTTCTATCTTGGACAGCAGCAAAGAGGACAGAATGCAGACACATACAGCCTGTCACTAAGCAAGCAGGCGTTAGCTAGATATTCTTTTCTGTACTGCTTTCAGATTTGGCAAACTACTTATGTAGGTTGAATGCACAGAGTTTCTCATTACTTCACCTCCTTGCCAAAGGTGCTGCTCACATGAAAGCAGACACTTGCACCCTGTGCTCTTCTACCAAATTCACACGTTGACACTAGGTTATCTTCCAACACACTGTAATTTCCAGTTACAGAGCCACTTGCCACGGGGGACAGGAAAGACCAACACCTTTGAGATTTATTTTCCAACTCTCTACACACTACTGCACAGCAAAACAAAACATCACATTTCCCTGGCACCCACAAAAATTACTTTGTCTATAGGTATCCTTCTTCCTTCTGCTATTGTCTTCTTGTTATTCAAATACGCTGGATAAATGCAGATGAATCTAAAAAGAGAAAACAGTGAGTTTAAGAAAGCAGTATCGACTCCTGAATTGTTTATGCAATATTTTCCTAGTAAAACAAAAATAAATTTAATGGTTACAACACAAAAGTTCCCAGAGCAGCTAAGAACAAGCATTTATTTTCCATAGACCAATTAGTAAGATGTTGCAAAACCCCACTTTGAGTTATCCAGGACACTGCACGATCATTTGGCTGAAATGTTCCTTGTATGACACCACATTTTGCTGCATAGTACAAAGCATGGTGCTAGTGGTGCTATCTAGCTCGAGGGAAAAAAAAAAAAGAAGGTTGAAAGAGAATGTTTTGATGTATTTCTTAAACCCCTGAAACCTAAAAACAAACATACACACTTCCCTGAAAAGAATTAAAGAAGGTTTGCTGAAAAGGTTGCAGTACTCTAATTGCTGACTAAGTTCCTTACAGAACTGCAAGAAGCAGGAATTTTTTTTTCCCTATTCACAGACAGAACAACCCAGTTTTGGGTTAGTCATAAAGCCTCTGAAAGGCTTTGCTCAGAAACTTGCTTAAGATTTTTCGTTACATTTAAACCTGCCAAGCACATACAGGGGACTAAAACAACAGAACCTCAATTATACTTATTAGACAATTAAAAAACCCAACTAACTGAGGCCTACAAGGAGAGGCTGAAAAATGCCTACATTTGAATGATAAGCTATGACAGCATAAGAAAAGAGAGAAGAAGAAAACGAGCAGACTAATGTTCACATAGTCGGAGACTGACAACGATCACTGATCCTTACTGGCACCCGGAAACATTTTTTGCTGCCTCCAAAACTAGCCTCAGTCATCACAACTCCTATTGCTCTCCTCCCCCTAAACACCTTTTCACTGGCATTTTTTTTCCCCTATTAGCCACAGTCCCCTCTACCAGCCACCTGGTATTTTTGCGTGAGCGGCAGAATTCCACGCGGGAAATGTTCACTCTCGTTACTGACGCTCGCAACCACGCAGACACCGCACTGACCGCCACCACCGCCTCCTGCTCACTTGACCTTTCCCCAGCTCCGCACGAGAACGCGATACACTAAAAGAATGACGGGGTGGAACAGCATCAAGCACTCCAGAATCAGAAACTGCCGTACCCTTCCCGCTTCAACGCCCGCTGCCGAACAACCTTCCCAGCTACGAGGCCACCCCTCCGCTGCCGCCAACCACGGGGGCCGGCGACGCTGCCGATCCCCCGGCCTCGCTGCACCGCAGCCCGGACTGCTGCCGCCGGGAACCCACCCCGACCCCAACTCCCGAGGCTGGTGGGGCGAAACCCGGCACGCCGCCTGCATCAAATTGGGCCTGCCGCCATCTTAACGTCATGTGTCCCGGCAGGACCGCCGCTCGGGCGGGGGACTACAGCCGCGGGCCCGCTGCACCGCTCTGCAGCCGCCCTAACGCTCCCCGGGGCTCCGGGCCCGCTCCTCCGACACGGGCCGAGCGCAGAAGGCACGGCACGGCACGGCCCACCTTACCTCTCCTTATCAGCCGGAGACGCGGCGGCGGCGGCCATAGCGACGGCAGCGGCAGCACCCCCACCGCCGCCCCCCTCTCCCCCTTCGCCAGGAAATCCCGCCCCCGCCCCGCACGTCCGGGGATTTCATTGGGCGGCGGTGCTGTCACTAAAGCCCGCCACCCTGTAAGGAGGCGCAACGTAAACGCCACCGGGCAACGCGCAGCCTCCGCCGCGCAGGCGCCTTTGCGGCGAGAGAGCGCAGCGCAGCGCAGCGGCAGGGCGCGGCCCAGCCTGCGCGGCGTGCGGCCTTCCGGGTTGTAGGATAATACCTGCCCGGAGTGGAGTAATAAAAGATGAGGCTAGAGGGTGGCGATGAGTGGCACCAGGTCTGTTGGAGGCCGGTAACTAGCAGTGCGAGCCGGGGGTCAGTGCTGGGTCCAGTCCCGTTTAACGTCGTGGTTATCGGTGGGGTGATGGGGCAGAGCGCACCCCCAGCGCACGGGGAGGAGGGGCTCCTACAGGAGAGGGTCGTCCTGCTGCCTTCCGGAGGGACCTGGCCAGGCTGGAGAAATGAGCCATCATGAAGGGAAAACACAAAGTCCAGTACCTAGGGAGGAACAAGCCCAGGCACCAGTACGTGCCGAGGGCCGCCCAACTGGAAGGCAGGTTGGCAGCAAAGGCCCCGAGGGTCCTGGTGGACAGCAAGTTCAACATGAGCCAGCAACACGTCCTTGACTCAGAAAAGGCCGACGGTATTCTGGGCTGCACTACAGAAAGTATTGCCAGCAGGTCGAGGGATCTGATCCCTCTCTGCAGAGCACTGGTGAGGCCACCTCTGGAATACTGTGTCCAGTGCTGAGCTCCCCAGTACAAGACGGACATGGACATACTGGAGAGAGTCCAGCCAAGGCTGGAGCATCTTTCCTGTGAGGAAAGGCTGAGAGAGCTGGGGCTGTTCAGCCTGGAGAAGAGAAGGCTCAGAGGGATCTCATCAATGTACACAAATACCTGAAGGGAGGTTGCGAAAAGGACAGAGCCAGGCTGTTTTCAGTGGTGCCCAGTGACAGAATGAGAGGCACTGGGCACAGACTGAAACATGGGAGCTTCGCTCTGAACATCTGGAAACACTTGTTCACTGCCAGGATGACCAAGCACTGGCACATATTACCCAGAGAGGTAGTGGAGTCTCTGTCCTTGGAGATAGTCAAAAACCATGTGGATGTGGCTGTGGGCACACAGCAGTAGGTGACCCTGCTTGAACCAGGGGGCCGGGGGGGCTGAACAGATGTCACCCAGAGGTCCCTGCCAGCCTCACCCATTTGCTCACTCTATGAATTCCTGCACTGTTACACTCACCAGTTAAAACTGCATGCAGCAGCTATGTACTAAGGCAAAGAAGTGAAGGTATTTATTCAATACTTATCCATGTTGGTACTTTTTTTTTTCTGCTCCATCAAAGCATCTAGCTCCCTGCAGTGACATACCAAAGAGGAGAGTGCTGAGACCCAGTGCAACCTGGGTATTCCCAGGGAAGGACTGCAAGTACAGTTCATGGAAGCTAGGAAGAGTTAAGAGTCATGGAGAAGCTTCAGAAAGAATCGGGGTGGCATTTGGCACCCATTAATGAGTTATTTGGACTATTCAGTCTTTCGAACGATGGGCAGGTTTTTTTAATCTTTTGCATTTAATTATGTCAGAAGTGAATAGACTGTACAAAGTACTACAGAAAATAAATATGGACAGTACAACTGCGTGCCTTCAGCAGTAGCAGCTTTTGAAAATGTGACTGCAGCTGTCGGGTAGCAAGGCAGTGATTTGGCAGTGCCTCACAAACATGACTCAACAAGCTCCTCAGCTGAAAAAAAAAGGTTATGTAAACAAGGTGTGTCAAGTTACGAAGGAAGCTTTTGATGCAATAGTTGTCTAGTGATAGAAACAGATTTTTGGAGGGCAATCTCCCGATTACCATCAAGCTGGCTGAGATGGAGTTAAGTTACCAGTTAAGAGGTAATCTAGTACAAATAATTACTTAGGCATCTTTTGTTGCGTAACAACAAAATGCTCTTGTTTTGTTAACCCTGTCTTGATAATAGATTTTCTATGTTGTTTTTTCTTTGCACAGTGTTTTTATTGTAAATCTCCGTTGCATACACACACTCACATGTATTATTTTTCCATTGAGATCCCCACCACCTAAAGGGTGTTAGAGCTGCCATTACCTTGGAAGTTGTCCTATTGTTCAGGTTTTCAGTGCGTAATCCGCACGTCAGCCACAGTGGCAGAAGCTTGTTCTGTCAACTGTTGTCACCTGCATTCAGCAAGACAGAGGTAGGTTGTAGGGGAGGGAAGGAGAGAGGTCAGCAGCTCAGCAGCCTTTGCGTGCCCTCTGCACGGCCTTCCACACTGGTGAGGTTGTGCTTCCCAAACACCGGGTTGTGGTCCCTGTCCCTCTAACTGGGGAGAAGGTGGTCCTAAAGCTAAAAAAAAGGGCTTCAACAACTGTTTACGCCATTTAATCCTCCATGACCACAGATACAATGTGAACTGTGGACAGAGTGGATTTCATTACATTCATTGTCTGCCTGCAGGCATGCAGTGTGCAGGGCATAGTTATGATCTGACCACTGCAGAAAACATGTTCATCACTAAACCACCTTACAATTCAAGCTTGTTGCTGTTTGGTTTTGTCAAATAATATGCAGAGCCCTTTCCTTCGGGGACACATAGGCTTGAAACCACCAGAAGGGTATAAAAAAATAAATCTCCCTCCGAGGGACAGTGCTCTAGCAGAGTTTAAATTGAAGGACAATATAATGCCTTTAGGAAAAAAATGCTAAGAAATATTTACTTGGTATTACCACAGCTATATATACAATTGAATAAAAAAAATAGTCTAAAACATAATGAACAACTATTAAAATTTACTTCTTCACACTGGTTTTTCCCCCCTTAGACTTCTGCAATGTTTTTAGTTTCTCAGTTACTTTGTAAAGCAATTTCTGGTCCATTATGGGCTACCACTGGACATCACCTTAAGAAATCCTGCTCTGACCTTATATTAAAGAAGGTCTTGAACACAGCTGCAGCGTGTGAGTGGCTGTACCATCATTGCATATTAAGATTTTTCTCAGTCAGTCCATTTAATTTAGGACACTGAGAAAGATTTTGTGTATTTATCTTGTTATATTTGGCAATTACATGTTATTTTTTTTCCTTTGAGTTCATACAGCTTTTTAATACCAACATACTAGATTAATGGCTTCTCCTTTAAAACGATATTTAAACTTACGCTAACAGAACAAAGTTACATAGCCTGTATCAGGATAAGTGGCGATGACAAAATTATTTTCTGCATCTTTTTCAGATGAAAACATAATTTAAAAATTGTTGGAACTGGGGTTACAGGTTTGAACATATGGCACACATGACTGACCACAACCGGGGAAGCAAGTCTTCTTTTCTGCAGATGTTGTTACTACATACCAGTGTACTTTATTGGTGTTAGAATTCACAGTATCTTGAAACTAGCATGGCTAAAATGAAGCACTTGGGTACAGACATGTCAATTTAAACCCCATCATCACTGTAGAGTGACTTCATTGAGTATATGGCATCTAGTCACTGCATTTGTTCTAGTGCCATAAGAAATACACTTCAAACTTGAATTCTGCATATTTCTAGCCTGGGGAATTCAGACACAGAAGTAGGTCACAAAAGACACGAGCTCAGGCATGTCGTAGCTGCATGAGCTTCCTAAATATCTGGTGTCCCTGACCTAGAAATTTAATGGTGAAGCAATCAAAACCTGACAGTTTTAAAACACTTTAAAGCAGCATGAAAAGAAGGTGTAATTGCTGGTGAGGACAGGATTCATGTATGTCTGCAGCAAAATTTCAGGATTGCAAGTAACACCTTTGGGTAGTAGGAGGGGTTCTGGCCTTTGAAAGGTGGGTGTGACTTGGTGAGGTTATTCCATTTGCTGTAACTGCAGTGGAAGGGGAGGTGGCAGGGAATCAGCAATGCACTACAAGCATGAAAAGCAGAGAGTTCCCTCACTGCATATACTGTCAGCAGCAAGTCAGGTGTCCTTAGTCAGACTCTATTTTTAGTGTTAAGGGTGATTTCTGAAGAGGCACTACCTCATGTTTGTCCTACAGAGACAACAGCTATGCAGCTTTCCTCACTAATCACTTTTGTTCATTTCAATGGCAGAGGCCTATAAACAATCTCGATAGCCATCCCCAAGATGTCCATGCCTTTTTAAGGCATAGAGGCTGTTCGAAAGCCACTTTAGGCTTACTTGTTTCAATCTGTGTAAAGTGCTGCACCAGAAGAGCAGCTGGCAGTCACGAAGTGGCCTTGAAACAATTGCCTTGATGTGTATGCTCAGAGCTGATTATGTCACCTAGGCCCAAGCCTTGACTTACAGGAATTTATTAAGAAAATACAGCAGACAATATATATAGTATTTCACTGAGATACAGAGGAACCCGTCGGGCACCATATTGCCAAGACTTTATCCAAATCCCTATTTAGCTGGCAACAGAACTAGCAAACTGGAAATAGAAAAACAAGGATTTCTACCCATCTCTCATTCCTTTTTTTTTTAATTTGCAAAGACTATGTCTCATAAGTATGTATCTCAGTTTTACACCCAGTCATTCTTTGGCCTTCTATTTTAGCCTTGTAGAACAGCTGACAGCTGTGTAAAGTCACAGCTGTGTACAGTCAGTTTGTAAGATCAAAGGGAACCATCAGTCATCTGTGTGATACAATAATACAATTTTTGCACTCAATTCATAGCTTGCACTTAAGCTAGGAGATTTCTGTTTGTAAGAATTCCAAATAACTTAAAGCACTTAAAAGTGTCCAATAATCCATCACGGTTGTTCAACTGCTCAATTATAGTAAGAAAAAAAAGGTGCCAGCTCCCTTTCATCACACAATGGAATAATAAAAATATTTTTAAATGGGAGTTCTCTCACCATTATGGCTCATCTACCTTCCTGTTTTTCTGTAGCTACTTCCACTTTAAATGTGTGCCATCACAGACATTACCAATAATCTAGGTAAGATGCAGAAGCAGATCTGAAATCTGTGTTACGGTGTGTCCAAACTGCCTTTCCTCCCCTGCCCCAAACAATATGCGTTTTGTACAGAGGATTATTAGAAGGAACAGAATAGGGTATAATCTACCTTCATCTGTATTAAATGTAGTCACTCAAAATCTAATTTTGGCAATCCCAACTGGCTTTAAAATGCAGGTGATAGTAATAACATTTTATTATGAGTAAAAATGTTTATATCCCTAGCAAGGGAATTTCCTTTTCTGGATATAAATCAAGACTTAAGTATATCTATCTCTAAACACATCAAAAATAAGGTGCCAGCGAATCAGTCCTGAAATTAGAACTCTTCAACTATGAACAGAGCACTACAAATATAAAGAAAATAAAGGATCTTTGTAACTCAGCAACAGTGCCTTTTAGTTTAAATGCTTCTAACTTTGTCAAAACCTAAAGGGAATGCAAGAGTGTAAAGTATGCATGTATCTATAAATACATGTTTATGTATGTGTTTGGAATTAATCAGTCTAGGTCCCTTAATAGTCGCTAATCAGGGGCTAAAGAATGCATTCATTATGGAAAAGAAACACTTTGGAATTAACCAAATCTCTGCTGTGCTTATGAGTCATAATGAAATAAGCCTTCTTGCGAACCTCTTGTCAGTAACAGAGAGATTATGGAATTACACTGTATTGGAACTAGATTTTGTTTTGTGCAGTCTGTTCTAAAATGAAACATTCTGGAAGAGAATAGAGAGCTTCACTGGTGAACTGCATGTCTCTGAGCTTCCTTTTCCCATTTACCTGAAATGTGACTACCACCAAAAAGAAACTGCATGGGTTTAGAGCGTTTGTTCTGATATTCTGAGGCAGTGTTGAAGTGTCTTAATAGCAACTTCAATTTTAAATGAAATAATATTTCTAATACAGCAAGCAGACACCTAACTTTCAGTAGTAGCCAAGAAAACAATTCCACTCTGACAAGGTGCAATCAGGAGGAAATTTTATATAACACTGCAAGTAATAAATAAATTATGCATAGCAAGACTAAATTCAGAATTAGTAAACTGTCAAACAAAATACATTAGAATAGTTGAAGAAATAATTAATTACAGAGTTAGGATATAAACAGTAATGCATCTCAGGCAGAAGCAAACAGCAAAACTGAAGGAAAGATAATTGTGGGCTGAGTTTGTTCAAGAGAAACAACATTTACAGGTGGGAAAATGCATCTGATCTCAGAGGATGACAATTTCAATACTTGCAGAGAACCAGCACAAGCTTTATGCATGTTAAATCCCACCAAAAAGTAGGGCATTAGAGATACTGCTTGTATGTATGGCTTGAGGTCTGGACAGAAGTGCATTTTACTGAGTGAACAAGCTCCCTCTACATCTTCCTGATACCTTGATTGCAATTCCACAGCCACTCAAGAAGAGGACGCTTTTGACAAACGGCAAAATTAAAATAATTTCCTGAAATCTTGAAGTGGCAGAAATTAGTAAATACATAAACCTGTAACTATGTGGAAATTTCCTAAGAAAATTTATTTGCAAAACTATGCTAGGGAGGCAATACTCAGTCTTACGAGTAAGTAAACAGCACATCTGGTAAACTGGAAGTTGACATCAGAAAACCTATGCATTAAATACATACTTTATTTTTATCTTGGCATCACAAAATCATTGACACCTACATTAATTACTGTTGTGAACTCAAGCTCTTCAGCACCACACCAAATTCCCTTGCACTTCCAATATGCAACCAAACACAACACATAACCAATTAACTTACCATTCTGACTTAAAACTCAACCTTAGCTACATTAACATTCTCTATAAATACATTTACAGAGACTATCTGTTATTCTCCATATAGGAGACTATGAAGCAGGAATGATATTCATGTATGTGATCTGAAATGAAAATAAGAAAGTGTGAACATCTTTTCTGGCAATACTTAAAAGTGCAAAGGAGATGGCTGTGGAACCAGAGAGTGAATACATTTGGGTAATTTGGTATTAAGAAGGTCCTCCGAGTTTTAAGCATGTGGAGGAAGTCATGCTTCATATTAAGTGACACTTCACTTCTGATTCACAGCTTCATCCAAATCACACATCGCATCAAGAACAAAGCTGTCAAGACAGGTGGGTGAAACTTTGCAAGGCATTACAGTAGATATATGAAGTTACGTTTAGGTGGAAGTCTACACGTGGTTGTTAGCGACACTCTCAACGGCTGTTCATACTATTTAATGAAAGCTGGATGAGAAAAGACAGTTTTGGAGGCATCTAGTAACAAGAGAACAGAAGAGCTTTTAAGAGTCCACCTAAGCATTTTCCAGGTCATGCCTACAAGTAGTAACATCTTCATTAGGGAAGGGATATCTTCTTTCTCTCTTCAAGCCCCCTCCAGAAAACAACTAGTTGCATTAAATCTTTTTACTGGAAGGCTTTGCTGCATTGAATTTAATATTGCAAATTTAAATACTGTCACCTAGAAGACTGCATATGGTAAAATTCGTTCTTTGGGTATTTTTGGTGAATAAATGTGTCTTTTCCACAACCACAAACTATAGACTGAGGTAATACTTCTGAAGTTAGAATTTCCAGGATAAAGGACTTACCAGAACATAATGTATTTAAATGCAAAGTGCCAGGGGCCACTAGGCAGAGGTTTAGAGTGAGTAACAGTTAAGAGTAAAAAAAAAAAAAAATCTAACTTTAATTTGCTTTTGCTATCTCAAAAAAGGTGAAGAACTGATCTGAAACTTGGCATATTGGCTTAAAAGTGCCTGTAATGGCTGGATCCAACCCACTCACCACCCAACATAGGAAACTAACTCCCCCATCAGTTCTGCTAGGTAAGAACTAACGGACCAGCCCACTGGTCCACTGAAGGCTTAGACGAGTGCCAGGATTCACAGCCAGGAGCATGGACAGGAGAAGAAAACTTCTTTCAACAGTGCATGCTGTTGATTCTAGAAGTAATACAGAACTTTATCATTAAGAAGAAGGAAGAAGCTAATATAATGTTACCTTCTTGGCAGTATCAATTTCTG
This sequence comes from Tetrax tetrax, assembly GCA_009806455.1. NCBI lineage: Eukaryota > Metazoa > Chordata > Aves > Otidiformes > Otididae > Tetrax > Tetrax tetrax. The sequence goes on from WHYT01005630.1 coordinate 41,758, forward strand.
TTAAGGGGGATGGGGGAGATGGACAGTTAGGAAGTACTCCAAAGTGACTATCAAAAGAATTCAGCTGTCAGATTATCCAAGTTTTGCAGTTTCATGGTCTACTAGTACACTTTCAAAATGAAATCTTATTGATTTGTGTAGAAAACATTATCTTTTGTGCAGATTATGCAATTTACTGGGTAAGAGATGAAAGTACATCCCTCGGACTGTCTAACAGTCTCCAAAACTGTCCCTTTTCTTTCCCTCCCCCTTTACACAAAACACAGGAACTAACTTCCCAAAGCCATCAAAGATACTAGTCCATGTTGAACAATACTATGGCTTACTGAAGTTTACAGCATAAACTAGACTTGTATTCTGCAGTTAAATCCTGCTTGAAACAATATTCCAGTCTCATCAGGAAATCTTGACAAGGCTTTCAAATTTTAAGCTGTCATCTCCGACAACGCATTGAGAGTGATCTTTAAAATTTCAGGGGAAAATACTCTGATAGAGAACTGCACATGGAAAACAAATAGATGAGTTCCCCTTTAAAATGTAAAATATTTAGTTAGAACAGCTTTCACAGAAACTGAGCAATAACCTGAACTGTGGCACAGTGCAAGAAACTAAAATGAATGCACATTTTAAAAACTGAACTAATTAGAATTTGAGGAGGTCACATTTCCGCTTTTCACACCAAGAGGACAAAGCTGCAAATCAGTCAGAAACAAGCTTTATGACTGTATTTTCAGTATAAATTAATTTTTAAGTACAAGTTTGATATGTTCTGGATATGGTAAGCTAATTCAAGGACAACTAAAGGTCTGAGCACAAGTCACAAAAGTTCTACAAATACCTAAAGAAAGACAGTGTATCGCAGAACAGTAAAATGTGTCTTGGCTTTCTTAGCTCCTGTTTTTTCTTTGTTTTGCCTTGATGTAAATAATGTCATTTTACCTGCTGTACCAACTTCATAAAAATAAAACCAAGGAACAAGAGTAAATCCTTAGCAGTATAAATCAAATCTGACTATCATGGATCTAAACATCATTAACAAAATCCAAGACCAAATATACTTATTGCAGCCATTTTTCATTTTTTTCATTTTATATGTCTGGGATCTGTTTTTAATTAAGCTTAGAATATAACTTTGTATCCTCATCACTGACACAAATCAAACATCATGGATTCTTTAAATATTCTAAAAGGCTCTTAGTGGTTACTAAGTATTTTAGATAAAGAATTAGAAACGTAGATCTGGAAGGGGATTTCAAAAGATCACCTAAGCCCATCTCTGCATAAAGGCAATATGAAATATACCATAGTCCAACCCTATGAGATGTTTCACAAATCTCTTCTTCAAACTTCTATAATGGAAATTTAACAACTCCCATGGGAAGCATATTTTAGTGTATCACTACCTTTATAGTTGGAAGGTTTCTCTCATGTCTTTGCTACAAATATAGGTTAGTTATGAGGATATTAAGAGAAACTTCCCAATTATGATGATCATGAACTACCTCCAAGACTATCTAGAGAAGCCACTACAATTCTGAAAGACATTGTGGTTGATACATATACAATTATTTATTGTTTCACCTCATTTTCTGATTCTCTCAGTTATAAAAATGAAATCAGTTTCTTTACTGAGATTGACTTTACCTTTACATTCTTAAATCAACAGGACATAGATGTAAAGCCAATATTAAATAGCTATCCTGGATTATGTGGTATATCTTCATATTAGTAGTTAAAAGCCAGCACAAAAAAAAAGCATCACAAAAGAAAAGTGGTCTTGCGTTTTAAACTCAAGGACCAAGTTCTGTATCCTACTTCAATAGGAAATCCTGACTTTGAACATATCACATAAACTGTCTCTATTTCACCCGTAAAAGCACACTAATATTAATTTTAAAAGTTTTGTGAAGATACTATATGCAAAATATTTCAAAAGCTACCATGAGGAATGCTACTTGTTAACAGATTCACTAGGGGACAGAGAAACGTGGTATATCTCTAAGCAAATCTGATAGGGAGCAAAGAGCAAAACAGCAAATAAGATACAGTTTGCGCCAAACAGGTATTTTTGGTATTGGCTTTTAACTTTACCTAAACTGACTTCTGTCTGCCATCTCCATTCTGCTCATAAACAATGCATGTCTTATGGTGCATTGGTCTTCTGGCATTCAATATGAGAATGGATTAATTTCAGTTTCAGATGAAGCACAAAAGCCACAGATGTGATACACCCTGCAACTGAGTTAAAGCTACCATAAAGGTAAATTGCTCTATTTCAGGGCTTCCTGCAATCAGGACATTTTGAGTCCTCAATATCAGTTATTTAAAATGCTAACTTTAGAACAGTCCAGTTGAGATGCAACAAAATTGACATACCATTTCATGGTTTGTGCAATCATGCGCAGAATGACTAATGTTCTGTTCACTCATGTTTGTACTTTAAATCAATTGTAATCTAAGTTCAGACTATATTTGTATTTTTAAAGCACAAATCTGTCTTTTTGTCATTGTTGTAGCACAAACCATATTTGCCTCAAAAAGGCTTGAGGCCGCTACTGTCCTGATTTGTGTATAAAATTGTTTTTCTACTATGATAGCAAATTTCTTACTGCTATGGGATTCTTGCAATATTTTCCCCTTCATAATTTTTAAAAAATAAATTAAAAAAATGCATGAAGATTTAAAATAGAATTAAGATTTCATCTTATAGTCACTATTTCACATTCTACATTATATCCCCAATTTAAAAAGTCTTTTGTTTTACAAATATTATTTTTATACATACAATATTGTTTCAGGCTTGCAGTCATGAAAACAATTATACTGCTTGGCTACTGGAAATACCCTGCCTTTAGCCTTATTATGCACCTGAGATGTGTGAAACTGTCTCAACTACAAATATATTACAGATGACCTAGGGCCTGATCTTGCAACTGTTATAAGCATCCTACAACAGCCATTTGTCAGTGATAAGGAAGAACGAATATTGGAGATGCAAGATTCTGCTGGATCAGGCCTTAAGTGTAAGTGCATTATACAACACATTAGATGGTGACATCTCAAAATAAAATACTGTATTTTTATGTAATGCAGAAGTAACACACACAATTTACATATAGTAATAATTTATTCTGAAATGTTCATTTTAGTCTCTGTTGAGACATTACCCATGTCTCATTAATAAAAGAGCAGCCATCTCACCTCAAATACCAGAATATACAACAAGTTACAGCATAGCAAAAAAATTCTACCTACTTTTAAGATATAATCTAACTCAGGTAAAATAATTTTGTTCAAGGTTTTACAGTTACACAGTTTGCCTTTTTTTTTTTTTTTTTTTTTTTTTTTTTTTTTTGCAGAGCACAAAGAAAGTGTAAATTGTTACACCATAACTATCTATGCACATTATGTGACCACAGAAATGTTAATCATTACTTCAGAAAATGAACCATCAGTTCCATTCATGCAGAAAAGCAGGCTGGGAAAGCTTGTTCAGCAAAAACCATATTACTGTGAATTTCACAGCCACATGATTAATTATTGGGTTAAATGGACTCACAAATACTAAAACTGAGTATACTTTTTTTTGCATAAATAATACCAATTCTTCCCTGATGTAGTTTAATCAGTCTGCAATCTAGAAATGACTGATAAAGCAATATCACTGTATCATCTCTATCTGCAAGGTTCCATGATTTCAACAACAAGCAATATTTAAAGGATTATGGGATGGGATGCTAATTAAATAAATGTTGAACATACTGTACAAATATACTTGCGTTAGCAATTTTATTCCAAACTATCAATCAGGTATTCCTCCAAAATATTACCAGTGAAGACAAAGTATACTATCAAATATGGCTTCCAGAACAAAGACTCTCTAACAAGAATCAAATCTATTTACAACAAATAAAAACAACAAAAAAATCAATCCCCATTCTTTTAGTTTCATTTGAAACAGTTTCTAAATAGCTGCTGTATATAATACACCAGTTTTATTTATTTGTTGTTGCACTTAAACAGAAGTTACCAGGTAAGAGCCAGAGTGACGTTTAGGACTCTGAGTTCCACTGGAGTCTGGATTTTCAGACTTGGAGTCACGTTTCTTCGTGGTGTTATTTACTGGTGTTGGTATCTGTGATGGCCGAGCAGAACTATTGTCCACACTACTCTTCCTGCGGCTTGGGTTGTAGTTGAAAGGCGTCACTCTTGCTGCAACAGCTCCAATGGGGGAGCTATGTTTGCTTGAGCTACTGGAACTGAATGGTGTACGCTCACTCACAGTACTTTCATTATTTTCTGGTGCAGGAACAGGATTATTCTGCAGAGGCTTTGTTTCAGTGCCTTTCTTGTCTGGACTGTCTATCTGAAAGAAAGAGTTCAGACGGTTTTCTAAACCAATGGTACGAACAGGAACGCCTCCATTCCCTGGGGTTTGTTTAACTTGAATCTCTTTAGAATCTTTACCATTCACACCCCCTTTCTCTGAAACACTGTCAATAACAGGGGGAGTATTTCCAGTTGGGGACCTTCCAGATCGAGGGTTGTTAATTGGGCAGTCCTCTATCCTCACCCACACATCCTCTGTCTTAGAGACAGCAGGTGCCATCTGATAGATGAGAGTTTTGGAATCCGAGTCATTTGTGGCACCCGAGGAAGAATGCTGAGGATCATTCATTATCTGAGGAATTTCATTTTCTTTTATTTTTCTCCAAGTACCTTTTGCTGGTGCTTGGCTTTCTTTACTTTGCTTGTGTCCAGAAAGAGAACTTCCGTGTTGCTTTTCATCTTCACTTTTTGCCTTTTCACTGGATTCTGAAGAAGCTGACAGAATTGAGGAGGAACTTCCAGTTCTTCGCCAAGTGCTTACACGAGGAAGCGATGAGGAATGCTTACTATGCTCACGCTTCCATGTTCCTGATCTATTGATTGGCAATCTAGATGGACTCTCAGAATGAGAACGAGCTATGTCGTGACGTTTTGCTGGTCTCCCATCATATTCTACAGAAGGGCTCAGATTAGGGGGTAATTTTCGCCAAGCACTAGTCTGGGCAGCTGAATGAGTGGATAAAGACATATCAGGAAGAGATGGACTTAAAACAGGGGTCTGTAGTTGAGACCTTGTGGGAGAATCCGGCCTGGAAGGAGACAGAGATTCAAATGAAGCTGACTCTTCCAATTTCCGTCTTAGAGTTGGGCTTGGAGCTTCTTTAATGAAAGTTGACTGACGAACAAGAACAGGTCTCTCAGATCTGTCAGATTCACTTCCACTAGATTTTGTGGATGACATTCTGGATAGATCAGTCTTTTTGTTTGAGCCACCACTGCTGAGAGCCTGGTTTAACCCTTTTGAAGCAGACTCACTTCGTGGAATGCTACTGGTACTCTTAGGTAAGGCAGTTTGCTTTGTAAGGTTTTGCTGGCTCATCTGCCTGCCTGGTGATGTATACGACATTCTACCTGAACTTGAAGATTTAGTTGAAGCTGTGCTAGGAGATGATGTCCTTGGCAACTGAGACAGTTTGTTGGGAGGACTTATACCGTTTCTTCCTGGGGAAATTGAATTTCGTCCAGGAGACTGCAGAGGCCTACTTAATGGCTGCTGTTGAGGTCTAGAAGGAGTGGAGTCTCTAGATCCTGATCTAGAAGGTCCTTTACTTGATCCACTGTGGTTCAACCCTGATGGCTGCCTAGTTACAGGAGCTGGCTCAGGTTTCACTGATGACTTGACTCCTCTTGGAGAACTAGTCAAACTTTGGCCTTCACTGGGACTCTTGGAGTTTGTGTTTTTGAGCGGCGGACCTTTTTTGGAAACAGGACTAGTACTTGAAGAACTATTTCGAACTCCTGGAATATGGATCATTGTCCTACCACGTGAAATTGAAGGCACGCTTGTCTGTTGTGGTTGCTTCAACTGGCTTGAAACTTCTGAATTGGAGCGAGCTTTCCCTGTAATTATACTTTTATACACTTTCTTCCCTCCTTTAATTCCTCTACTTTCAGACTCTACTTTTTTAGACTCCAGTGTACTCTTCTCTCCTGGCTTAAGAATTCTCGGACCTTTATTACTAGTGAAAGGTTTTTCTTCTTGGTCTGGGGTAAGATGAAATGGTGACCCTAGAGAAATGCCAGATTTTAATGAAAGGATAGAGTCAGAGTCTGATGAAGCTTGTCTAGACAAGGATGCAGCAGCTGCAGCTTGATGCAAGCTACTAACTATAGAATTTGCACCTTCTTGTATAGCTTTCCAATCAAAGTTCTCTGAATCGGGTGAGAAACCATGTTCTGAATCTGGTCTCTGTATCTCTCTCAAATCCAGTGTTAAATCTTCTGCCAATATACCCCCTGTGTTTCTGGAATTATTTTTTTCACTTTCACTCTTTATTCTTGAGGGTTTTTTCTTTTTAGGCATAGCAGAACTAATGCATTCCTGCAAAAGATCATCTTCTGAGTCAATACTAAGAGAACTCAGAGAGCTGTTTCTAGAGAAACATACAGGAGTATCTTCAACATGAAATGATTTAGGTGCATAACCAGAAGTCTGTGGTCTGTTTGATTCCATCTGTGAATCAGGAGCCTCAGTACGCTTTGCAGGTTCCCCTTCTTTGTTGTTATTGTTTTCTTGGTCAATATCACTGAGGGAACTAAGAGAAGAATTGCGAGAAAAACAAACAGGTGTGTTTTCGATAGCAAAATTCTGCATTTTCTCATCTGTAGCTGCTCCTCTGTCCGGAATATCTTTAGTTGACTGAGAGAAAGTTTTAGGCTGGCCTCTGCCTGTTGAGTGCTTTTGACAAACTTGTGTCCTGTTACTTGGTTGCTGATTTGAAGACTGTTCCGGATTAGTGCAGTCTTTAGTTTCTGTTTCCTTTGTTTCTTTTCCTTTTCTTAATTCTTCCTTCTCTCTTGAAAGGTCAACATCATCATCATCAAAATCTAAAGAACTTAAGGAATCATTCCGAGAAAAACAGTAAGGAGTTCCCTCAATAGGTGTGTAATGATGAGGGGAGTCAAATGCAAAGCTTCCTCTTACACGCTCTTCATTATTTGGCAATTTCTCATTAAAATCTCTTGAATTATTTTTAAGATTCTGTTTCTTTGCATCTCTGTTCTCTGGATAGCTTCTTTCATTATTAATATTGCTTTTAGGCTCTGGGGTTTTCCTTATACGTGCTCTATATTCGTTATTTTGAGGAAGAGGCTTTACTGGTGATGTTGGCTTCTTTTTCTCACCTTCTGGCTGGTTTTTATTACTTAGTGATGAAGTTGCTTGTTGAATTTGATCCATTATCTTCTTCACTCTGTAAGGTTTGTGACTTTTTCCTTTTGGCATAGCTGAGTTAATGCACTCAGCCAGAATATCCCCTTCTTCTGTTTTGTCATCATCCAGGCCCGGGGGAGTCACAGTTGAGCTTTTTGCTCTCTGAGAGTCATCAGTACTTCTACCTTCTGTAGGAATGGTGTCTCGCTTTTCGAATTCCCCTGACTCCGCTCCCGTACCAACAGCATCTACATTGGCCAACTCACTTGGGGGTGATTCTATTGTGAGATCACTCAGAGATGTAGCTGTTGAAAAATTTATTGGCGTACCCTCAACACAATATACTCGTGGCATATCATCTCCTGGTGTAAAACTCACATGCTTTTGGGATTGCAGTCTGCTTTGTGAAGGCAAAAGTTTGTAAACAGGCAACTGGCTGGGTTTTCTGGCTACAGGAGGAGGTATTTTTGGAGCAGATGCTTGAGAAGGCTTTTTTGCTTTACGTGAAGACTTTGTTGGCATTGCAGAAATAATACACGCTTCCAGTATTTCAATATCATCATCATCATCAGAATCATCCAGAATGTCTTTCTCTGCTTCAGCAGGCTTCTCGGCTTTCTTCTCTTGGTTATCCTTTTTATCATCTGACTGTTCAGGTTCTCCTTCATTTCCATGTTCATTTTCATGAACCGGAGGCATTATTCTTAACTCTACATCTTTCTGTATGAATGGTTCATCAAGACTCAGAGCACTCAGGCTAGAAGAGCAAGAAAACCCATCCGGTGTGCTTTCTGTTGCAAAATGTAATAGTGTATCAGCATCCGGCAGTACCTGAACTCTTTGAACAGCTGCGTTTACTGCTGCCTGTCTAGGACCAGGCTCTCTCTTTTCCGCACTAGGTACTTTACCTTTAGCTACCTCTCTTTTTACTTGAACTCCTTGAGCAGGGGGTGGTGTTTTACTTCGACTTGGAGGCATTGTTTGTCCTGGGCTGTCTGGAAGGTCACTGGGACTTATAATACCACTTACCATTCCACTACAAGGCTCACTTTGAACTGAACTAGCAATTGAACGGCTTTCAAAACTATCCAGAGAACTCACAGAAGTACATCTGCTGAACATAAGTGGTGTTTCCTGCACATAATGCTCTGGCGGGCTTTTAGGAGTTTGTGCACCACTCTTTGAGGGAGATTTGGCTCCTGAAGAAAATTCGACAGCTTTATGTCTAGAGGAATCAGAAGGAGACAAACTAGAAGTCTGAAGTCTACTAGATTTTGTTCTGATGTGTTGTGATGTTGATGTGATTTCACTTACTGCACCTTCTGTAGATAGAGCCCCACTGTTTTCCTTTAGTTCTGCTATCTGTAGTGTGTTATTAGCATCTGTCATACGTGTAGATTGGTCGCGTCCTATTTCATCTTCAGCTGATGACAAAGACGACAAAGAGCTACATCGTGAAAAACATATCGGGGTATCTTCCACACAGTAAGTTTGTATAGTTTCCTGATTAATAGAGGGAGTTTTACAAGAGGCAGTCTTTTGTGCATGACCACTTCTGCTCTGTGCAGAATTTGGGTGCAGCTGATTCTGTCTCTTTGAACCAGCTGAGGGGGCTGATGTGTTCCCACTGCTTGAGGAAATATGGTCAGTTTTAGTGCTTTGCACTGAAGAAGTCTTTGAAAAAGTAAAAGATGGCTTCTGAGAAGAAGGAGGAACTTCTGTTGAGTATTTTAAACTATAATCAATAGGTTGATCGACATGATGTTCCTCTTCATTGTACTTTATGCTATAATTAGTTGGTCTGTCTTCCTCTTCATGTTGTTCCTCCTCAGAGTAACGTTCACTATAGTTGGTTGGCTTATCATCATCATAATCATCAACCTGGCACAAGGACTGGTTTACTTTCTGATTCATTCCAAGAGTTGAGCCTACTCTGTTCTGATCTGAACTACTGGATCCCCTTGATCTAAAGGAAGAAACACACTCTTGCTGTCCAAAAGGTGACTGATATTTCATGTGTTTATCATCTCCACTTTCAGTGTACACGGGGTAGCTTGCATTTTGGCTCCTCGACTGTCTTTGTTCATTTTGTTTCATTTCATCATCTATTATATGCTTAGGCCTTGCCCATCTTTCATTCTGAGAGGGACTTTGCCTTCCAGAATTTAACTGTTCATCTGAGTATTTAAGACTATAATTAATAGGAGTGTCCAGCTCTCCATCATTGTCATCCATATGATTTGCACTATGAATCTTATGTGCCAAGTCAGCTGGATATTGACCATAACTACAAAATTTACTTTCATCATCTTCAGAGTAAGATTCAATGGAAGGTTTCATTTGGCCTCTTTTACCATAGCCATCACTGCTGCTGACACTATTTAAACTATCATTTGAAGCTCTCTTGTATTCCATTTTTGCATAAGGCACAGGACATGACCTGTTTGAATTCTCAGATTTAGGAAAGTATGTATTTGAGTGAGTATGGGCAGTGGCTGATCTCCTCGGGGCATTTCTGTCTTCTGTCAAACAGTGCATGTCAGAAGTGGAACCAGAACTTCTGTCTTCTTGTGGAATATGCATGCTTGTTACTTCTTCCATAACTTTGGTGATCTGAGCTGCAGCAGTAGAAATCTGCACTCCTATTCTCTTAGAGGAGCTCCCACTATTCTCTGCAGCTGGATGATAGGTATTTAAACCTACTACTCGATCCCTATCAAGACTTCTGTCTTTCTCAGATCGAGAATTTTCTATGTTTCCTCTACTGGAGGAGGAGGAGCCAGGCAATACTGTAGTATTTAAATATGGTGAAAGTACAGTCATATTACCAGCATTAAAACTCTCTGATCTGCATATACCATCATCATGCCGACTGGAGTCCAAGACATACTCGCTGTACATATTTTGCTTATGTCTCTGCTTATTACGGTGAGATGCTTTTGGGCTTAAATTATCAATGTTGTCAAAAGTCTCTGATAAATGCTGAGCATCTAATTCTGCTTCCAATGCCTTTTGTTTTCTGACATGAAGAGATGGTAAGCTTGATCCTGGAGACATAATGTTGGCATCCTTGTATTTTGCTGGCCTGTTTGCCATAAGGTTTCTTAGAGCTGCAGCACTACCCATGGCTATCATTTTGTGTTTTGAGTGAATGAGATTTTTCAGCATGCTGACAGCTCCCATGTCCCACAGTGCTTCCTGATCCTTCGCATTTCGTGCAGAAAGATTCCACAGGGTCCCACATGCATTACTGACTATTGTCAAACTGTGTGACTTCAAGTGTTGTAATAAGGTTTGTAAGCAGCTGTTCTCTCGCAAGATTTGCCTAGTGTTGAGTAATTGAAAACAAACATCAGTAAGTGACATTTCAGAAGGATAACAGACAAAGCAAAACAAAAATCTATTACGCTAGAGGGATGTTTTGCCCTTAGAAAGGATAATAATGAATTCTTCAGTGCAAATTTATCTCATATTTCCTCTAGCTTTCATCAGAATGCTAATCAAATCCTATTACAAATATGAATAGTTAGCTGTTAGTTCAGTTCATCATTACAAGCAGCAGGTATTAATCTGTTGGCATACGCCTGTTATATAAGTGAAACACTTGCCTTATCAAATGCATTAAAAACTAATTGTACTGAATTACTATACTTAATATAGTATACTTAATATATGCATTCATATTAAGACTCAGTCCTATAAACTGTCTACTAAATATACATGCTGACGACTTTTCAGAAAAAAGTATACCCACCTATGGTCCTCATTAGTAGCAATTAAGCTCGAAACATTTCTTAATATTCCTCCTCCACTTTCTATGATGGCTAAAGTGTTTGTTTGGCTCCGGTATGTCAGTGTGCCGACTAGAAATGCAAGAGCACCATCAACAGCACATATATCAGCTTTGTTCTCAGTACAGTGTGCTGACAAATTCCATAAGGCACTCAGAACACTTTTTAGGGTGGATTCCTAGGAAAATAACAAAATGATATAATTAGAGAAGTTTTCAGCTATTGATCACAAGCTCTCAAAAACACGTAAGTTAGCTTCAGGGAGTTATGTATGTTCCAATTTCTGCCTTCTGGGCCGTTAAGTTAGATGCAGGCAGCAGTGCACATGTAAATACTTTTGTTTGCTTCTCTCCTTCCTTCAGCTATGGATTTGGTATTGCTTGCCCCAAAGTTTTCAGAAATATGGGCCACAATACTTATTAGCTGCCACAATGGTAAAAATGGCTTGAAAACTAACTGGGAGGGGAATCTGGGATGGAGTATAATCCTGTCTGGACACCAAAAATACATCTAGATAATTACAGAAACGGTAGTTATCTATTCATTAACTCAAAAGGGTTTTTTTCTACACTGCAAAATTATAAAAAAGGCTATTACAACAGCACAGCTCATGAAACTGAAGAGCAAAAGCTGTCAACCCTCAATTACAGAAATACTAGTAGGTTTGAGATGTCATTGCTACATTGTAGCCTGTTGCCATGTCAACTCCCTTCTTCAAAGCAAGTTACCTACAACACCTCAAATATTTGACCAACTGCCTTCATCAAAAAGGAAAATAATATTTGTGTTTTGTGTTAGATAAATGTAATCTCTTCAAAATTTATCTCAGTCATTTATACAGGATACCTTCTTAACTTCTAAAGCACATTCCATCAATGCTTTCACGCTTCCAACTTCTCTTAGAGTCTTTTTACTGTTAACATCTGCTCGCCAGGACAAGTTCCTCAACACACTTGCAATGACCTGCAGAACGTGAAAGAAAAATAACGTATCTCAATACAGCTACTTCTTTAGCAGGTTATCAGATTTTCCTCACGGATTTCTGAAATGCTATAGATTTATTAACAGTGGTTATGTTCAACTGCTGAACTAGCCCTTTGCTAAAATCCACATTTTGTTTTGTTGCTTGCTAGACTGTCCTAACATTCCAATATGAAGTTTAATCAAAGATACTGGCTTTTGTGTGTGGGTGCCTAAACCAAAGATTTGAAGTCAGGTTCACTGCTTTCCAGACTAGTTGAAAAATTGGTCCAAAAATTCAGATTTGTGCTCCACTCTGACGTCTGCTAAGTATTTTTGCAAGAATAAAGTTGTACTTCATAATTTGTGGAGTGAGTATGGGTACAAACTTTGCATCAAAGGTGACCCAGTCAAGATAACACAAGAACAATAATTAAAAAAAAAAAAAAAAAAATCAGGCTAGTATGAAGGAAGCATATTTCAAAGACAGAGCCTAACAAAAGAAAGAGAATGCTTTCTATTGACAGCACACTAGAAACTTAGTGAAGATGATAGAATTCAAGTATAAAAAATAACTGGTGGCGAGGTGAAATGAGTAGAAGGAAGGTAAGTATGAGGAAAGGAGAGCAGAAATATACCATTTTAATACAATGTAATGAAAATAATGGGATGCAAAGTGATGGAAACATCCAAGCCAAAGAAATATTTCATCTGAAAAGGACATACCTGCTGTAAATCTTCACTTTCAGATTTTAGTTGGGCTACAAGAGCTCTCATGCAGCCCTTCATAGAACATAACGTAGCCTGTTCGGAATCAGAAGAAAAAAGAAAGTGAATAGTATTACATGACAGGCTAGGTGGCTTCCTTCTGCACAATGTTTTGACATTATAAGCTAGTAGTATCTAAGGTTCAATAAAAGCTTAGTAATATATGTTGCCAACAATAAATGCTTGGTTTAGAACTACTACAAAGTGTAACTATCATTCCTATTCTGGACAATACGAAAGTGGTTTTGTATTTTTTTACAACAGGTCTAGGACTTGATCTGGACATTTACTACCTCAGAAGGTTTCTTTACTATGCATCAGATAAAATTCACCTGTAAGTTGGCAATGTGTTGTTACCTACTACGTATTGAGTCCCACGATCATGTCTTTTTCTTTCAAATAAACACAGTATTAAAAAAAATGAATATTTAAAAATTAGGGAAGCTGTTTTCTCTTATAATTACTTGAAGTAGTGGCTATTAGGAGTCAGATATGCTCCAAAAAAAGCAAGCTCCAGTGTGAAGAGGTTAAAAAGTGATTTAATTTAATATGAGAATCAATACTGTATTTGCACGATACAATATTCAGTTTGTGGTGCTATCTGTCAGGACAGGATGGAATGCCTGAGGTATTTTGAACTTCTGCGTTGAGCTCAAACTCAATATCCTATCCTGGAGATTTTAATCACCTGTGTTGAGAACTACAATTCAAACATAGCTATGAACTGAAATTACTGTATGTTTAAAATTCTACTCTTACCTTGTTTGCCACATCTCCAAAAGTCAAATTTGTCAGAGCCATTCCAGCATATCTCCTTAAGGTAACACTATAATGATCATTTGTAAGTCCATACATTTCACAATCCACTTGCAACAGTTCAGCAATGGCCTGCAAACCTCCTTTAAAACAAACAAATAAGAAAATAAATCGTATCTGTACTCCAATATAGTGAGTACAGTACATATATTACAAAGAGCAAATTGCATTTAAATGTATGGAACAAATCTCAAACATCTGAAAACCAGAAGGCTCAAAAAGCTAAATAAATTTTTAAATACTGACTCTGGATCTTGAATCTTGTGCTTATTAGCAGCTGAATGGTATGACAGCATGACACTGAGACTTCAGAGGAAGGTGGGAACAGGAGGAATTATGAGGAAGTAAGACGCATACTCATTTTTTTAATTTCATCCAGCCAAAATAATGTCTGACTGATGAACTTGCACCAATTACATCCAAGGCTATTCAGTAAATCTGAAAACTACTGATTTAATTATTGTCACTGAATGTTATTTTCTGAGAAAAATACATAGAATATTCTCATTGATAATGAAAAGCGGCAAGTTAAGGAAAATTGCGTGCACAGAAATTAGCTGAGCATGGACAAAAAAATTTAAGCTGTTAAACAGGAACCAACTATTGACAAAAAAAAAAAACAACCCTAAAACAAAACACCACCAAAAAACTTCCCAGTCTAGAAAGCAGTCAAAAATTTGACCATTCTAAGTCAAATACTTGTAAAATTGCAAATATTACCATAATAATACTCCTCTTTCAAAATTCACAATTCATGCCAGAAAAAAAGAGTAAGTAACTAACACAGTAATTTATCCACTGGGAAATAGTCTGGTTAATTTAAACTGCATTCATCACTTACAGGGCAGTAACTGACGCAAATGAACTATGATCTATTTAAAGTAGTAGTAATAAAAACCATATATCCAGTGAGGTACACAAGGAGTGTCAGCATTTCCAGCAAGCTTCTCAAAGGAAGTCACAGAAATACATTTGGTCTTACCAAGCTCATTCATCGCATGCCTGTGTTCTTCATCAAATGAAAGTTTCATCAACACACACACTGCGGGACAGATCTGGTGATCCACTGGAGCAGGCACTGATCCAGAAATATGGAACAATTAGTACTTCCTAAGTGATTTTGTCTAGATTGTAAGTTTTCCTAAGTGATTCTAATCTTAAGATAAATCAACTGCCATTTTGTTCGAGGTTTGTATCCTCCCAATAATCCACGAGCAGACAATTAGTTAAGAATGTTACTAACAAATGTGTATACCAGAAATATATTTCATGTTGAAAAACAAATCAGGGAGAATCCTCAATGTATGTATTAAGTAAGAAATAGGTCTCCCAGCACAAAAAAAAACCCCACAACTTATTACTTTTAAAAATTAACAATCTTAGTCAAACAAATCAATAAGGTTAAATACTCTGGTGGCATTAATATGCCAGCTAATGTGATGCTGTTTCTTTGGTTGTTATGTCCTTACAAATGATTAATTAAACCCTTCATTTCATAACAAGAAGGTTTTAAGTTCTTAATTTCATGAGCTAGATTCTGGCTAATGCAAAAATGGAATTTGTATTTGTTCAGATCCCAACTCCTGCTAAATGGTTCTTATGGTAAATTCTGGCACCCATGATGCAGTCCACTGATTTCAGCAGTGCTTCTGTCAGACACCTACAGCCTGCATTTACAAAATACCCTCAATTCAGAAAAGCACCTAAACAATCCAGAAGGTTAAATCTTTTTTCTATCTGTTCCCTGAGAAAACTCCTATTCACTTTACATTGTCACTTCTCTTGTATTTTAATACTGAAATATTTCTTACATACAACATTATAAATAACAGTTCATACTATATTGAATAGATTGAGATTATTTAATTTGTTCTCTCTGTCCTTCTCCTAAATGAAATGTGCTATCTCCTGAACATATCTGCATGAAAAGTGATTTGGAATTATTTATTTAGATATGTTTCATTATCCATTAAAATGTAAACCAGGGTGAGTACACACTCAATATTAATTTACAGATTATAAATATAAAATACTACAATTATTATCTGGAAAGCACACCGAGATCTATGATTTAAATAACAAGTTCATAAATAGGGTATCATATCTGTAATAGAGACTATTTCCTAACACTAGGTCAACTTAAAAAAAAGGATATACATATACACATATTTAAGAAAACTCACATACATTCAGTAAGAAGTCAGATTAAAGTTGCACTTTCTGTAAATTCTTTGTTTTCAAACATTTTTATATGGCTTGCAGAACCTACTTGGGTTTTTGTCTTGGTCCATGCCTTGTTCATGCGCTTCCTGCCATTCCCAACATGTTTCACAGTAAGCACGGATCTGCTCCAAAAGATGGAGCACGCGGATTTCCCGTCTGCCTCGCTTATCATCAGGCTGTGAGTGAATGATGTTATGCAGTGCTGCGCTGGCTCTGGCACGGGCCTCTTTACTACCACGAGAGTTTCCTAACAAGACAGAGTCTTTATCGTTGCCATGTAAAAGCTGGATGAGGAGAGGAAGACATCCAGACTGACGCATGGCTATGCAGCTGTCTTGGGAGCTAGACATTGCTAGCAATGTTCTTGACATGTCATCTTTATCATGAGTACCAAGCATTGATAATAATGAATACACCATTTCCACCTGCAGGTCAAATGATTTTAAAAATACAGTTACATAAAAAAAATACACAAAAGTTAAACTAAAAGGAAATTTGAATGGTACACATGAGCAAAACCCCCTTATTTAATGGTGCAAAAAAACCCCCATGCTATTTAGAAATAATTAAGTACTACTACTTTTTCAGCATTCATTATCTTAATAAATTTCACTTAGTACTTAAATGGCTAGAAGTGGGTGGTAGCTGTATGTACCTGTATTAATCTACAAGACCAATGGCAAGGACTTCTAAATTTCCATTGTACAAAAAGATGAAATAAACATATTAATGAAAGTGTTTGAGAAATCTAAAATATATTTAAAATTAATTCTGTCTCAAAAAGTATGCTCTGTATGAATCACACTTTCACATAAGTTGCTCATCATTGAAAAACTTACTGTTAAGTGACATCAAATACAATCATTCTAGAAAAGTGACAAGAATGATTACATGAATTTTCAATTTACATTGTGCTAAAAAAATCTTACATCCATGTATTTTAAACTTTTCCTTTAAAACTATTTCAAATTAAGTAATAATTTTTTTGTTATGATAACCGACTTGTATATGGACCAGATTATTTACAGCAAAAGCAAAACTGAAGAGATTAATTAATACTTTTTCAAGTTTACAGGGATAAAATCAGTATAGCAAACAAATGCTCATTTAATATATATAAAATACTGAGCATTTGACAAATTAAATCAAGGTATTAAAACC
Organism: Tetrax tetrax; assembly: GCA_009806455.1. NCBI lineage: Eukaryota > Metazoa > Chordata > Aves > Otidiformes > Otididae > Tetrax > Tetrax tetrax. The sequence continues at coordinate 58,738 of WHYT01005630.1, forward strand.
CAACATTACACATTTAACTTAGAGTAACCAAATTTCTCATTAAAAATAGCAATTTTGAGGGATTCCCTTGGCTGTCATGTAATACAGTGGTGAATGCACTATTTGGTTTGTCTTTCCCATTCTGTTTTCTTCAATAATAACTTTAGATCAAGATATATATTTGGTTCTTCTAGTGAACATTTAGTAGAGTAACAGGATGTAGAGGACGATTTTAGGTACTATCTAGAAACTCTGAACTCCTAAAGCCAAGATAAACAGGAACATTCAAAATCAAAGCACAAAGAACCTATCAAAATGAACTGTAAAGCAGCAGCATGTGTGTTTCTTTGTTTCATTTAAGGAAGAAATGAGACTTTGGACTGTTACACAAAGTTTTCTACTAATATCTAGATATTTGCACTGGTTACTAGCCCAATTAATGATTTTACTTGCTTGCTTCACAGACAATTCTAATGTGCCTGAAGATGAGTACAAATATCAAGTTAAAAAAAAATGGATAGCAGTGGGTAGATTAAGCAGCAAGTCTGCTAACATGTATTTCTCTAAATACTATAGGATTGCTGAAGCAACAGAAATCTTAGAATCTGTGAAACTGTATCATCACATGCAAAATCCACTGAAATAATCTTGAAAGCAATTTTAAGACAGCCTAGCTTTCTGGTTTGGAGATCCTGCCTTCTTGGTCTGGGAAGAATCAAACATAGTATTAAAACAAACCCCTTGCATTTTTAAAGGAGAATGACTGTAAACTGCTTTATGCATGCTGCTTGACAGATACTTCAAGCGGTGGCTTTAATCTAGTGTTATTTTGATTTGGAAGGTAAAGCTTTTGACAGAGCATAAAGCCAAGGAAGCCATCAAAATCCAGTCTCCAGGTTGTGGCAAATACAAGAAAAACTAAGAAAACATTTGTCTCTCTGTCTCTCTCTGTATAAACACACTGCCCACAGACACATCTCTGGCTGCATCTGTAAATGCATTCCTCCATTTAGAATCCCTACCACTTTCCTTTCTCCTCATGCATTGTTAGGCTTTTCCTACTATACAGCACACTCAGTTCAACCTATTTCTTTGCCTGTCTCCTTCCACGCTCAGTCCCTTTCCCCGCCTTCCCTTTGTTCGCAGTTTTAACGAGTTCTACAATTTGCAACGAAAACTTGCAGACAGACAGACTAGCTGATGTCACTGTCATTTGGTACATTCATACAGTGCAGGACCAACATGACAACACTATAATGCTGTTTTAAGGCCCAAAGTAATTAATACTATGTCAAGCTAATAGGCCCTGCTTCCCAGAAGACTCTGTTCAGCAGCAGTATTTATACTGCTGCTGATTCCAGAGGCAATATAAACTCCAGTGGTTCATTAACTCAATTTTGTGTTACAGATTTGCCATTTTTTTCCTCTCTCATGCTGCACAAATACTTTGAGTACAGTTTTTTTTTGTGAGCAGACATTCATCACCATGATAATTTTACTTTTTTTCTTTGTTTTTATTTTTTGTTTAATTTCTTAGCCATTGCATCTGTTTTGTGGACTTGGACTCTGGAAAGGTATTTGAAGAATTGCTCTTAAATGGGTTAGTTTTCATCACAGATCATAAACCAACATCACAAGCTTTTCAGATACTCTAGTTATTCCCAGCAATCATTTTTTCCTTACGGTAACAACTCTTAACTGATCATCAACAAGTGAAAAAAAAGGATTTCTGTACATATATTTTAAAAGTTGAAAAAATATTCTAAAATCTTAACTCCATAAAATTCTCACGCGTGGACAGATCATTCAGCTAATATTAGTACTATTGGCAGAAACAATGAGGTTATTGTATTAGTAAAAATGTAGCATTAGCGACCTGTGGTTTGTAATCTTCGGTTACCTTGGTACCCAGATGACTTGTCAGTCTGCGAGGAACAGAATAGTTACTACTAGAGCTCATGACACTGGCTGTCTCCTGATCCATTCGAGCAGCGGAACCCTACAAATGTAAACAACAATCCAGTACAAAACAACGTCTGAATGAAAAAAAACAACTATTGCCTAATTCAGTTTCAGCACTGGATCATGAAAGTGTCCTCTTTGCCCTGACACAACTTAGAGGTCACTGTTAAACTGTGTTTCGTTAACCACTTCTCCTGAAATTACGTTTAAACAGAGTTGTATTTTCAATGGAATTACTTTGTAATGACTATTTGCACCAAGAAGGAGGATAAGCGGTCTTGGCAACAAACAGAATTATAATTTTTACAGAGAAAAAAAACAGCCTCAACTTTTATGTCAGATTATGTAGTGCATAGGAGTTAAGTCTGTACTTCTCCAGAACACATCCCGGAATGCAAGAACTGACAAGTACAATGACACTCATCTGGACACGGAGTGACCCTACTTGAATCTGTCCCTATCAAAAGCAAATTATGAGTGGATGAATATTTCCTTTTTTAATGAAAAGCCATACAATAATGCTGACACTATTTGCTGTAATTTTTCTAGAGATTATTGTAAATAGTGTGCTCCTACCTGTAGTAGCAAGACCCAGTTATTAGCATCTTTGTCCTCTTTTAATCCATTTTGTGTATTTACATTTTTCCTTTTTTCACCATCTTTTATACACTCACTCTCTTCTTTTTTCCTTTGTTGTTGCTTTCTTTGTTTTTCTCTGCTTCCTATCTGTGAAGTTTCCCTTACTATGTCCCTTCCCTTCCCACTCGCTTTGGGGAACTTAAAAATACATTTGAAGAGCAAAACACCTTTAGTAGCAGAACACTGTTTTATTGAGGTAGTCACCAGCCTTTTGCCGATCCTCTACAAAAGCTAAAATCCGTTAATGAAATTATTAGCTTAATTTGCAAAACAACATTTTCAAGCTATCTGGATCAACAATTTTTTTTTTTCAATAAAAATATATAACATACTGAAGAAAACTGTATAAAAGACACTTGGAAATAATCAGAATCATGGAATAGTTTGTGTTGGAAAGGACCTTTAAAAGTCATCTAGTCCAACCCCCCTGCAAGGAGCAGGGACATCCCTGACTAGATCAGGTTGCTCAGAGCCCTGTCCAACCTGGCCTTGAACGTTTCCAGGGATGAGGCATCAACCACCTCTCTGGGCAACGTCACAGTGTTCTACCAACCTCACTGTGAAAATTTTTTTCCTTAAGTCCAGTCCTCTATTTTAAAACCATTACTCCTCATCCTACTGCAACAGGCCCTACTGAAGAGTTTCTCCTCGTCTTTCCTGTAGGCCCTCTTTAGGTACTGGAAGGCTGCTAATTTCTATGTTTTTTCTAGGTGCACCATAAAGAAAGAAGAAGAATATTCCTCTCCAAGTATTTACTTTTCATACAGTTCAACATCTTAAATTTGAAGTTGAAAGTGACTATTTGTAAAAGGCAGGAATAACTTCAAGTAGTGTTTGTCTAGACAGAAGAAAATTCTGGTTATAATGAATATTTAAACATACATTATTACCCTCTTCTTCCATTTGAATCCAGAACATTTCATGCATGTTCCAGAATACCTATTATGCCAAGAGAATTATTTAAATTAATAATACGCATTTCCTATTTAAACAAGACTTTATTCTCTCTGTTGAGTATAGGAAAAATTCAAAATCTTAAAGATTAGAATGAAAATTATATTGTCTTTTCTCAATTATCCACTTAAATAACCTGCAGTGCTAGGAATAGGGAATGAATTCCCAGATTTTTTTTCACTGAGTACATTCAGAGGATTCCAGGTTCAAAATAATGTACATGCCAGAATTCTCCATTATTAAGTTCAGTATGATCGTTTTGTCCAAGAAGGTAAAAAAAAAGCCTATGTCTGGAGTACCTGTTGAAATTCATCATGGTGTAGACAGAAATAGTGTAATTTTCCCAGCATTTCCCCAAAACTGTTGATTTAGATAGTTATCGCATTCAGAGCCTTCCTATTTACTCTGTCCATTAGGTAATTTTCCCTATTTTGTGGCACATTTTCTTAACAAAACAGAATCTCATCGAGTAACTTCATAAAGCTTGTAAAACAAAGGTATGAAAAAGATTTTACTTCAGCAGTAGGATAGGGAGTGTAACGGAAAAGAAAAGACAGCTGAAAGATGATGCAGAAAGAGACTGAAAAAGCCTGGATTCAATTGGCAGTGCATAAATTAATAGTTTATATGATTACAAAACCAATTAGAACCAAATTATTTGGTTAAAACTTTTTTTTTGCACTCAACTGTACAGTGATTGCTCAAAGTATATTGAGCTGGTTTATCAGAAATAAATGTTATGCCCAATCCATTAAACCTTCTCTGTCTGGACTTGTACTGAAAGTAAATAATCCCCAGATGTCTCCTTTTAACATAGATTCTCTTTAACTCTAGATTTATCCACCTCCAGGAAGAAGGAATATGCATGTGTTATACATTTTTTATAAGGCAAAGTTCAAAATTGCACAAATCCTCAACGTAAGACCTCAAATGAAGTATGAATGAATCCCCCTTGCATAAGTCTCCCAAGTCATGACAATACCCTTTTCCTTCCTTCTCTGTAAAATATCTGTTGTCCAGAATAACTCCTGATTCGTACACTGAGGATGGATGGTAAAGCCACAGTGCATCAATTATTTAAATACATTATGTTTTCAGCCCCAAAGCAGCACCAAAGTATATTCTTCCCAAACAATAAAGCTGTCATAAGAATTAGAGTCAGAGCCTCAAGCAGTTGCTCAGATATGGCTGACAGAACTTAATTCCAAATGGTGATCAAACATATTTCAAAGGCAAAATTACAGGCTATGCTTAATGTTTAATCAAGCAAAATATTCTAGCCAAACCACAATTGTTTCTGATAAATCTTAATGTACAAGACACTTTCAGAAGGACTGAAATAATACTACTTCCCTGGAGTAGCAGAAATATTTTTCATATTAATTCAACTACTACATTTTTATTGTGAAGTTTTAAGAACTCAAATTACTAGTAGAAATGTCTCACCTCCAGTTGAAATAATTAAGGGAATGATCATTAGCACATGGTAAATAAATCAAAGTATTTTTAACCAAAGAGTGAAGTCATAAATTTTGATAACTATTTGTTTTAAAAGACAAGTAAAGAATTAATCTATCCCTCAAAATACTCCATTGATGTATTTCACTAATAAAAGTAACAACAATGAAGGATTCTTTAGAAGCATTTAAATAATCCTCCAGCCCACTTCCAGGAGATTACCTCATTGTTACTACTGTTTCAAAGCTTTCTTTTCCTGTATTAAGGAAACATTAAAGATAAATCTGCCATTTGGTTCTCCTCTTTTTAAAAATCACTGATATTTCAGTGATAACTTCTAAAGTGAAAATTTGAACAATTTTCCATAATGAAATCATACTTCCAACATTATAGTTAATCTACAACAACAAACATTTTCTGTAGTCATTCCTGTTATCTCCTTCATAGCATTAGGCTCATTAATAATTTAAACAAAAGAAAAATGCTCTCTGCATTATTGAATATTTATACTTCATCTTATTAAAACATTTCCTTCCAATAAATATAAGAAATTTCTCATATATAGATCAGAAGAAGAAAAACGTATATCTTTTTAAAACGAGCAGGCACACAAACACCATAAGGCATATACCAATATATAAGCATGGTACATTTTGACTATTTAATTATACTGTCAACAAACAAAATAAACAATTTACCTGACCAGTACTGCTAGTTGCCATGCTGATTTCTGCTGCTCCTTGACCTTCATTCTGTCTCTCTGTATCATGGGAATCTGCATCATGCTTGCTTTGAGGTGCTCTCTGTTAATATAAGAGTTTAAGAAATTACATACAGAAATGAAGTACACTTTTCCATTCAAAGCTCTCTAGACTGTGAATGCATCAATGCTGCATCCTCACAAAGCCACTGAACAGTACTTTGTTATTTTATAACCCTTAGCCCCAATAATTAACAGCCGAGACTGAGCGTCTTCAAAAAACTGCAAGATGAAAGTGAAGCATGTCCTCTGAGGATTATAGCCCTGCAAGACAAAGGATTTGCTGTGAGACACAGAAACACCATTTTCCACCAGCTGTGCTCACATCGCTATCAGAAATGTAACAGAATTGGAGCAAACAACTGTCTTCTCTGCACTGTCACGTGATCCATGCATTTACCGGAGACTACGGATAGCATAGTTCAATTAAGCTTCGCATTCAAAGACAAATAATTTCCGCGTGAACAGAAAGACATCTGTACTGTAAGAATCCTTCTAAATTTTACGGACAAACAGCGCAGGAATAACCACTTTGATGCAAATAAAATTTATATAAGCTGATACTGATCCAGTGAATAAATTCAACTGATTGGCAAGAAGGTACATAATGTTTCAGTTCCCTCAGGAGACCTAATTTTCTATACAACTACATGAAAATTAAACTGGTGTCACTGCCATTGATAGGCATAACGAGATCAACATGAAAATGAGGTGTTTAAATACTGTTTCTTAATAAAGCAAATAGAATAACCGAGCAGTGTGAAGTATCTAGCATTATCTACTAATTTGTTTAAAACGTTTCAGATTTTCAGAAAGACGTAAATAATCCTGTCCTTGGAAGTCACTTGAAGTCTGGAGTTGAGGTTCTCAGCCAAGGTTATCACCTCACCTCCAAAGCATGATTACTCTCATAATATTAGTTCTGATGCCAAATCTCGTTTTTCAGACTCAGAGCCTACTGCCTTAACAGACAACACTCCTGTATGTCTCTCGATTACTTGTTTAACTATACTTGGTATATTAAACTCAGTTTCTATGCGGTTCTGCAGTATTCTTGAGCAGTACAGCCAATATATACATATATATCAAATAATATATGTATTATGAATACATATGAATGATACATGAACAAATAACATACATATATATATACACACACACACAGAGCTATATACTATAGCATAGTCTGCATCATCTTGCTTTATGGAAATGTCTCTAAATTTTAGCAGAAACACACTTCTCTTCAATGTACTTCTTTAGTTACCTAGTGTTAAAACTCATACAGTTATCACTGGCATACTAGCTCTATTTTCTTCATATATAGACATTAGAGTCTCAAACCCAGAAAATATTTAGCACCAGCAGAATTTTAGAAACCAGTAACTAAATAAATACATGTGAAGTGATAATTTAGGGATAAACTTAAAAGGGAAATCTATACAGTTTAACTAAAGGAGTAAGATATGTCAAAGAACACAGAAGTAAATATTAGACAAAGTAGTAACATGATAAAATTGAAAACAATGATGGATAGCATTTTTCTTAACATTATGTGTTCAGTTGTGGAAAATGAGTAACCTACAAAGCAAAACTCATGAAATATTTTAGGAGACACAGTGTTACTATTTTTTTAAATCCGATTTGTAATTTTAAAAGTAACCATCTCTGTATGTATGAAATGACATTGGTATCGATGTTCATACAACGACTAAAGAAATTTTTGTTCCCAGTATAAGAGTGGGGACCCAGTCAGGACCAGGCCTTGCTGACCACGAGCTGAATACAGTATAACATACTGTACGCTGAATCCCTGTCTCACAGCTCTTTCAATCTTGAATAATGTGTGATAATGAGTTCGAAAAAATCTAGATCTTGTGGAGATCTAGATCTCCAGTATAACTTGGCAGAGAATTTTCCAGTCTTTAGGTGACAGTAATTTTCAGTCCCATGAAGAATGCAGTATTCATCATACCTAGAGGCGAAAAGCTGGGCCGTTCATTAGTCAAGCTCTGACCCACTGCTGGGTCACCTGAGGGGGAATAATGCTACTCTTCCAAGTACTTTCCCAAGTTTGGGGCATTTTTTTTCAGGGTAGTGATAACGGTGTATCTATTAAACAGTTTTGATGCATCTAGAGTACAAATATAAAGATATTTCATTCTCTGACAAGAACAGTTTCTGCTTTTCTCAGCGCTCTGTCCATCTCCTCCCATCCACATACATTTTGTTTGCTACATGCTACATGCTATTTATTAAAGATGTGGCTTCCTGTTCCACCCAAGTGTTCTCAAAAATACACCACTACAAAAAGCAGTCAGTGTTAACACTTGAATTAATTTGTAATTATACAACAATTTTAAACAGTTACTAGCAGGGCTTATCTATCTTTAAATGCAGTATGCACTCACAACATGCACAAAGATGCACACTCATTATTGTCACGTAAGTCATCAGCTGGGCTTGAATGTCAAATCTGCAATTTCATGGTGAAGAGCTTTTACCACTTCTGCTACTGAAGTAATCTGAAGGGAGAAGGTGTTCTCTTCATGCAGACTGGCCGAAAGGATTTAACAATAACGCAAGCAACAGATAGCAGGTATTTACTGAAAACTGATTCTTTATATAAATATAAATAGATAGGTACTATAGACGTATTAATATATAATATAAACACAACATATTTATTATATATGCTTATTATAGTAATATAAAAACAATAGATATCCACACACATATGGATGATTAAAATATATTTTTGTATAGATATAGCATTACTGTAAATAAATTAATGTTCATCTGACAGACTGTGGATTAGTGGTTATAAACAGAGCATAACCACTGCAAGTATGTCCCCTCTTCGTGTTACCTTTGAGCACTGAAGGTAGAACCTGTGGATAAATACATACAAACTACCAACCACATCAGTGAAGAACCAGAGCCCATGAACAGCAGCAGACTCTGTAACCTCTACAGGAGTTTGAGCAGCTAGGGAATGGCACGCAGGTCCCCTGGGTTAAACAGCACCATCTATTTTGAAGAATGATTTCTGAAGTAGCATAAGCTGGGTTTAGTGCCTTCTGCCATTTCTGAATTCTGGCATTACACTACAAAATTCACTTTAACTGAAAATATTTGTTTCCTTTTGCAGCAAAATGGTGCAAGACTGTGCATGCCTATTACAGGAAGACAGAGCCCTCCATCTTGTTCCCACTATTTTCTAAGTGCTTCTGAAGTCAACGATAATTATCATTTGTCGATTATTAATTTCCTTGTATTTACTAGTAGGAAAAAAAAAGATAAATCTCCAGGTATTTTATGTTTACAAGCATACTAAGCCTTGATCATTTTTGCTAAGACAATCAATTACAAAAAATGGTTACCTAATACTTCATCAATGCAATTTGCCAAAGCAGCCCCTTGTGTATTTATTAGGACAGAAGACTCTTCTACGCATAAACCACTGTTTTTTCCTCTATATTCAACTACCCTATTATTCTCTGTGTATTGAAAACTACAGATACACTATTATTTTCTAGATACCAGAAAATGTTTATTTTGCCACTGCTTCATATTAAACACAACACACATACAGGTATAAGTAAGAAGGTAAGATGAAAAAAAATGAGACAAAAAAACCCCAAAACATATGATTGAAACAATTTTGCTACAACTGAGTCAAACAAAAAATAAATTCTTGTCAGTCAAATCCTTGAGGGAACTCCTGTCCATCACAGTTTAAAGAGCTTAAAGCTTGCTGAGCATAATCTCTGTACGGAATAAATCCAGATAAAACAAACCACATTAAAACTTCTGCATATTGAGCAGCCAAATAACCTGGTGAAAGGAGTGAATAACTAAGACAAAAACTTATTTAATTCTATAGTTGCATCTCAATGCTGTTTGAGTTCTTGAGCATAAGTGAGTCCAAAATATAGTGTTTTGTTTTTTTACCGGAGTAAGAGATAAAGACTCTGGGGACAGGATCTGTATTACTAAATAGGGTCAAAGTGTCTGTTGAGAGGCTGGCCAACCAGGTTGGGAGTGCTTTAAACTAGAAATGACAGGGGACAAAGCAATTCCTCAACAAACAAGTACAAGTTAAGGAAAAGGCAGGCAAGGCCTGCAAGGCCCCTGGTTGATGGGAACGCAAGGGCAATCCACACAACTGAGGCAAAGCGGAATCCCCTCGAGCACAGGCATGTAAGGAAGGATGTGCAGCAGAACAGCCTTGTGGGGAAAACTCTCAAGGCTGTTCTGGGGAATCGCTTGGGTGCCTCTCTAGCATGCCTCACACTAATGCACACTGCACAGGGAACAAACAGGAGGAGCTAAAGTGTGTGCAGTCATGTGGCTACGACCTCACTGGGATCACGGAGACGGGATAGCTCATACGACTGGAAGGCCGATCAAGGAATATAAACGTTTAGGGATGACAGGCTGCGAAGGCAAAGAGAGGGAGTTGTCCTTTATGCAAGACAGCAACTGGAGTGCAGGGAGCTCTGCCTGGGGATCAGTGAGGAGTCAGTCAAGAACTTCTGGGGTAAAGATTAGCAGGCAGACCAACATGGGTGCTGTTGTAGGACAAATCTGCTAAAGAATTCCTGATCAAGAAAAAGAAACAGACTGAGACCTTTTCCAAACAAGTGGAAGAAGCCCCACGTGTACAGGCCCCAGCCCCCATGGGGAACTTTAACCACCCTGGTATCTGCTGGAGGGGCAACAGCAGGATGAAACATTCTAGATTTCTTGAGTGGTCTGATGACAATTCCCTGACATAGGCAATTAAAAAGTCAACAAGGAGAGGTGTTCTGCTGGACTTGATACTTAGGAAAGAAGAACTGGTGGGGGACATATAAGACAGAGCAGTCTTGGCTACTGTGACGATGAGATGGTGGCGTTCAGGATCCTAACAGGATGGAGAAGGGCAAAAACTAGGGTCACTGCCCTGCACTGCAGGACAGTAGATTTCAACTTCTTCAGGCATCTGCTTGGAAGAACTTCATGGGATACAGCCCTGAGGAGGAGAGTCCAGGAAAACTGGCTGATATTCAAGGATCACCTCCTCTATGCTCAAGAAAGGTCCATCCCAACAAGTAGCAAACAAAGCGAGGGCAGTAGGAGGCTTGTACAGATTAGCAAGAAGCTTCTAACTGAACTTAGCCATTAAAAGGAAAAGCACAAGGGGCAGAAGTGGAGTCAGGTGACACAGGAGTAAAAAGCTCCTGTTCAATCACACAGGGATGTGGGAGGCAACAAGAAACGACTTTACAAGCAGATAAACAGCAGAAGGAAGACTAGGAAGAATACGGGCCTTCTGCTGAAAGAGGAAGGGGACCTGGTGACATAGCACACAGAAGAGGCCAATGTACTCAAGGCCTCATTTCCCTCAGTCTTTGCCAGGAAAACCACCCTTCAGAAATACAGGCCTCTGAGACCAGAACAGAAGTCTGGAGCAAGGAATACCTACCCTTAGCGGGGAAGATCAGGTTAGGAAGAGCTTAAACAAACTGGACATATATATAAGACCTAATGGCCTCACAGGTTGCATCCGTGAGAAAGAGGAATGATGTCATTATGAGGTCACTCTTGACTGGTAATGGCAGCAGGGAGAGGTTCCTTAAGACTGGAGGAGAGCAAATGTCACTCCTGTCTTCAAGAATAGCAAGAAGAAAGACCCAGGGAACTACAGGCTGGTCAGCCTCACCTCAGCCACCGACAATTGAAGGTGATGGAGGAAATCCTCCTAGAAAGCACTGCCAAACACAAGACAGACAAGAGAGTGACTAGGAGCTGTCAGCAGGATTTTACAAGGGGGAAGTCATGCTTGAGCTTCTACAATTAGGTGACTAGCTTGGTGGGTGAGGTAATTTACATGAACCTTAGGAAGCCTTCAGACACTATCTCACATAATGTCATCATGCTAACGTCAACAAGCTAACAACGTACAGGTTAGGTAAGAGAAGGTGATGTGGACTGAAAACAGGCGGAGCAGCTGGACACCAGGGGGTTGTGATCAGTAGTACAAAGAACAGATGGAGGCAAGTCACTAGTGATGTACCCCAGGGATCAATACCAGGACGAGCACTGTTCAACATCTTCATTAATGATCTGGATGCAGGGACACAGTGCACCCTCACCAAGTTTGAAGCTGACAGAAAACTGGGAGAAGAAGCTGATACACCAGATGGTTTGGGCACCTTTCAAAGGGATCTTGACAGGCTGGAGAAACGAGCTGATGGGAACCTCAGTTCAACAAGGGCAAGTGCAAAGTCCTGCACCTGGAAGGAATAACCCCTGGCACCAGTACATGGTGGACGTTGCCCAGCTGAAAAGCAGCTTGGCAGAAAAGGACCTCGGGGTCTTGGTGGACGGCAACTTGAACATGTGCCAGCAAAGAACCCTTGTGGCAAAAAGTCCAATAGTATCCTGAGCTGCATTAGGAAGTGTTTTGCCAGCAAGTCAAGGGAGGTGATTCTTTCTCTCTACTCAGTGCTGGTAAGGCTTCATCTGGAGAACTGTGTCCAGTTCCAGCCTTCCCAGTACAAGGAAGATATGGACTTACTGGAGCAAGTCCTGTGTAGGGCCACAAAGGTGCTTAAGGGACCGGACCACCTCTCATATGCAGAGGCTCAGAGAGCTTGGACTGTTCAGCCGGGAGAAGAGAAGGCTCAGGAAGGATCTCATCAGTGTGCATAAACACCTCGATTGGCCAACATGTCAGAAGACCAGACAACTTTAATTACACGCATTATGGTCTGCTTCACTTAAAAAACCAGATTTCCCCCTAAATAGAGGAATTACAAAACCATGGTTTTTCAAAATGGAAAAAACATACATCCCTTAATAATCCAACTGCTGCTCTGAGCTTTCACAGTAGTTATTTTGGGTGAAGACAAACCATAAAATATTAAAAGTCCAACATAAAATTTATATAGAATTTACTGGTACAAGAAATGGAGTTGACCTTGTAAGTGAATTTCCACTGTGAGTGCAGTTTTTGTTAATAGCATTTACTATGATGGACTTTGTATGGACTTACAGGAAATATTATCTTGTACTTAATATACAACCCAACGCTAAAAATACGCCAGGCTTCTATAATGAAGTCTGACAGAAGCTGTATTCACTCTTTTTAAAATCTTGTCTCTCAAAAGATAAGCAAACCATGAAGGTGCTTATCAGAAATTCCTATTTAGAAAGGCATGTAAAATTGACTGTTATAATTATTTGTCATAACCAAGACTCAGCCTTTATAATACATTGCACTTTCGCATTTTTACTGAAATTTCAAGTTAAACTTTTACCTGATACATCATTAGTGACTAAAGTTCAATAGTAGCATGAAGACTAATTCAAGTATTTCACTCTCAATTCAGAGGGTCAGAGAGAGCGGTAACAGCCTAAACATATTGACTAGTTGATTAACTGTGACATCACTAGGTGATCCTGTCTACCACATAATTTAAATATTTTGTTTGTTTGTTTTAGAAAAAAATATATACCATAACCAAAAGAAGGCAAGTAATTGCTCACTAACCTCTGCTTCAGCTGCTTGTGATTGCAGAAGCTGTCGTATACGAAGAATGTCCTTCTCTATCTGTTGAATTCTCGCCACTCTCGCCTGAAATGAATGCATTTTCATGTTTGATTTTGTTCAAAAAACTCCTTTTAGTTACTGTACAGAATGACAATATGAAGTGGTCTGTGCAAATACAGCTGACTACAAAACAAAACTACCTCATTCATGTGGTAATTCAAATGTTCTTCATAATAAAACACAGCCATGACTGCAAACTTGCAAAGCATAGCGAGTATTTGAGTTTTTAATAAAACTGATACTTATTTGGATATAATAGGTTGTTACACAGTACCCATTCAAGTATAGAAAAATGCTCCAGTTAACTTGCACAATTTTCCTGTTTCTGAAACTGACATTTTGTGCCGATCTTCAGCACTTTCATCTCAAACGTCAGAATTCTACTTGCATTGCACAGATTTGAGAGAGATTTATATTTGCAGAGTGTCCTGAAGGAACGAAATCCTGAATGAGTTCTTTTATATTCAGTTAGTATAATGATTTGTGAGTTTTGCTTACGGACAGACGCAGAGTATTTTTCT